>VMDR010008594.1:0-36120 GCA_007922815.1 Macrotus californicus | reverse complement strand
AAAAAAGTACTAGGAACTTCAATTGTTTAATTAGTTGTTTAATTGTTTTTGTAAATAAAAATGTTATAATTATTGAAAAACAACACCTAAAGTACATTATGATCTGTAGTTATAATGATTTAGATAACGTGCAGTTTGCCCCAAAATGTGCGGACCCTGGCGTATGTCTTTGAGATTTTTATGCGGTACGCGATGTGTTAAATTGCTAGCAGGGGCCAGAGATAGGTCTGTTCACAGTAATGTGATTTAGGACAACTTCATGAGTACACATCTATTTTACTGCAAGTATTAGAAAAAAGAGGTGGCTAAGGTTTCTGCAGCCACTTGGGTTACTTGCTAGAAACGTGATCACTGTGCTTAGTGACACGGGAACCAAACGAGGTGTGAAGTTTAAGTGGCAGAGCTGTGCTGTGTTCTTGGGGACAGCAGCAGGGACTGCCCCACTGACCTATTTGCGGTCGTCCAGAGCCCGGATTCCGTCTAACGTAACTGACGTGATGGATATTTTCATTCTGTCACTGGTGCCCTTCCCCAGGTGTAGTCAAGTGAACAGCATAGCTGTGGGAGTGACTGGGACTGACGAAACGCTGGTGTTATGAGTGCGGTGAGAACAGGAAATGGTAATGAGGGGTGGCCGCTTTGTTACCACCCTCTGCTCAGCACTAAGTGGATTTGCCACGTGTGGTACTATACTCCCTAACCTTTCAGGTCTCAAGGTGTCTTCCCTTTCCTTGGATGAGAATCTTCAGGCACATCAGGAGCAAGCTATGAAAATGAATGCCAGTGGTTCTGTTATAGACCTGTATAATACAGGTAAGGACTTTGCTGTGAAAAAAGTTACAATGTCCATGGAATAAACAACATGCATTCTGCTCTAAGTGGCTCTTTTTAAAAATCAATTTTATAGAGATTTCATTTATGTTTAGAGGGCAAGGGAAGGAGAAAGGGAGGAAGAGAAACATCAATGTGTGGTTGCCTCTCATGTGCCCCCTTACTGGGGACCTGGCCCGCAACCCAGGCACATGCCCTGATTGGAAATCAAGCCAGCAACCCTTTGGTTCATAGGCTGGCACTCAGTCCACTGAGCCACACCAGCCAGGGCTGCATTCCTCACTTTTAATTACAGTTGATGTACGTTATCATATTAGTCTCAGATGTTCACTCTAGTGATTAGACATTATGTAACTTATAAGTGATTGTCCTGATAAATCCCTCACCCATCTCACACCATACATTGTTAGACTATTACTGAGCATATTCTCTCTGCTCCACTTTACATCCCCATGACTATTCTGCAACAGCTATTTTGTATTTAATCCTCTTAATCCACAGCCTTCATAGCTTAATGCATAGCCTTCACTTTTTCCTCATTTCTGTGAGCATCCTGATTAGCAGTGTTTTGAACTGTGCATCCGATAGGTTGGCGATCTCCTTGTCACTTAGTTCTTTTTCTGGAGTTTTGATCTGTTCCTTCATTTGGGCCATATTTCTTTGTCTCTGAGCACCTGTTACACTGTAAGGGGCGGAGCCTTAGGTGTTCACCAGGGCGGGAAAACCCACGTCTTTGTGTTGTGGTGTTGTCTGGGGGGGAGGGGGGGCGGTCAGAGAAAGAACAGTGCCGCTTGCTCGGCTCTTGCCCCACTTCTAGTCACTTCCTCCACCACCCACAAGCAAACTGGGGCCTTCTGGTGCTGAATCCCGGGTTGGTGGGTTTGTGCATGTTCTAGGATCCCATGAGTCTCGCCAGTGAACTCTCCTGTGAGGCTGGGAGCGTCTCCCACTGCCACAACCTCCACAAGTTTTTGTAGCCAGGGGTTTTGAGGCCTTACTTTCTCACACTGCTAACCTGGGTTGTGCAGTCTGTCCTGCTCCCCAGTTGTTCCTCTTGGCTTACCTGCACATGAATGTGGATTGCCCTGTCCACCAGCCGCCACCTCACCCAATGTCCGCCAGCCACTACCTGGCCGCACGTCCTCTCCGCCCTGGCTGCTCATCCCTGCCACTCCTACCGGTCTCCGTGAATGGTTCTTATCTAACTCTTTGGTTCTCTGGCTTCCATACAGTTTGATTTTTTTGGCAATTCTGGTTGTTTATTGTATTAAAATTTGTTGTCCTTCTTTTGATTGTGTGAGGAGGCACAGTGTGTCTACCTACACCTCCATCTTGACTGGAAGTCCCTGTTTCTTCTTTTTAACAGCTATTACAGTGCTTATTTGGTTGTAATAATCTTTTTTTGTCTTTTTTTTTGGTCTGGGAAGCTTGTTATGTCACTTTCTATTTTAAATTATACTCTTGATGGATAGAATAGTCTTGGTTGCGCGTATCTGCTTTTCAATACTTCCAATGTTCATGCCAATCCCCTCTGGCCTGTAGTGTTTCTGTGGAGAAATCAGCTGATATCCTTATAGACACTCCCTTGTGACTAATTGTTTCTTGCTGCACTTAAGATTTTCTCTTTGTCTTTAAACTTTGCCATTTTAATTATGATGTGTTTTGGTGTGGGTCTCTGGGTTTATCTTAATGAGGACTTTCTGCTTCTTAAACTTGTGTTACTCTTTGCTTTACCAGGTTAGGGAACTTTTCTGTCATAACTCTTCAAAGAGGTTTTCTATCCCTTGCTCACTTTCTTCTCCTTGTGGTATCCCTGTGATGTGAATATTATTATGTTTCACATTGTCCAAAATTCCCTTCAACTCTTCTCTTTCTTTTTAAGTCTTTTGTTAAGACTCTGCCTCTCAGACTCTGCCTCTGCCTGCCTCTGCCTGCAGTCCTGCTGTGAGTCTTAGCTGCTGATCCAACAGTTTCTGAGAGAGTTTTTGGTAGAATTGGGGGGTTGGGGATATGGGGTTTTTGGATCTCTCACGGCAGGTGCCTTTCAGACTTCAGGGAAGATGGGGTATGTGTTCCTCTGTCTCTGAGCCACTAGTTTGAGTCTGTCCCAGATTATTTCCCTTAACTCCGCAGGTTGAAGCCCCTGTTAGAAAAGTGGGTGGGGCCTCCAGGGCCTGGAGTTTGGGCCTGTTGGAAACCAGGAGGGTGTTACTATGGCTCTCCCATGAGGTATGCACCAGCCTGGTTCCTGGGAAAGTGAATGGAACGGCCATGCCCTAAAGCCAGTCTCTGACACCCCCTGAGTCTGCCTATATTGCTGTCTCCTCAGCAGGGTTAAGATACATGGTGGAGGAAAAAAGAAAGAAAAAAAAAGATTCAGGGTGGGTGTGAGCAGGATTCTGGAGGGTGGGGCAAGCAGTATTTCACAGGGTGGGGATTTTCCCCTGAGAGGAGCTTGCTCTTTTCACGAAAAATGACTGCTACAGTGTCAGGGGTGTTCCGGCACTGGGACCCCGGCATCTGCTCTACCGTATCTTCCCCAAGTGCCTCCCACTCCAGCCTCTGCTCAGGCAACTCCAATCAGTTCCGCCTTTCCTTTGCTGAAGCCCAAGGTGCATGGCTGTGAACAAAACAATCTGTGCTTTAGCTCCTTAAAAAAATCAGTGGCTTTGTTTCCAGTGTGTCTGTCCCTCCCAGCACACAGAAACCCTGCTGCGTTTTACTGCCGGATGCCAGTGGATGGCTGATTCCAGCACTTGTGCCCTGTGTGTGAGCCCAGTTTGGATCCCAGTCTTCACTCCTCCCAGGGGGAAGCTCCCACATCTGGGCTGTAACCTTGGCCTGTCACCTGTGGGAGGGGGCCAACCCCTTTCCTTCCCCCAACCCTTCCTACTGGTCTCAAGGTGGTTTCTGCTTGTCCTTGGTTAAAAGTCTTCTCTTCAGGTAGTCTTTGGTTGGTTATTTCGGGTGGCTGTCCCCTTCTTTAGTTTTCTTTCCAGTTTGCTTCTCAAAGGAGGTGCGAGAAAGATCCTCCTACTCTGCCACCATCCTGCAAGCCCCTGCTGAACTTCAACATTTTATTGCATCGTAGCTTAGCCAATACAACAACTCCAGCTTTATTACGTAAGGCTTTAAAAAGTAAACACTTAATGCTAGACTTACAGTAACTTGCTAAAATTATAATGGTAAACACTAATAATTTTTGACCTAGTCATAAAACTTTCTTCAGGGACATCTTTTCTTCTCTCTTCCTGCTTTCCACGGAGCTTACAGATGAATCCTGCTGCTCCTTTCCTGGGAGCATGTGTCTTAGAGCAGCTGTGAGACATTCAGAGCCCAGACCTTGATCAACATCTGTGGTGCAAAGTGCCCACCTGAAGGCTGTGGACTCCCGCTTACTTGTAGAACATTGTTGATAAACTGTATTAGACAACCAACAAACACGTAGAAGGAACCAGCAGCAATAGGGGGCTTTATGTCATGATTCAGGTTCTGCAATCAAAGTGCCAGTTCCAGTCCTGAATCAATGATGGCTGTCTGTTGGACCTGGAATAAGCTCAGTTTTCTCACCTCTAAGGGGAGGTAACTGCACTGACCGCAGCGCGTTGTTGTGAGGGTTACATGAGATAATGTGTGTGAATTGCTGTACGTAGTACCTGGCACAGAGAAGGGCTGGCCAATGCTGCGCAAAGCCGGGCACAGGAGGCGGGTCCTGGAGCGTGTTGCAGGCCTGCTGTGGTAGTGTTGCTCAGGGCCACCAGTCATGAGCCCAGACAGCCAGGACTGGCTTCTCTGTGAGTAAATCAGTGTGTTAGTTTTTCATCGCGGCTATAACAAATTAGCACAAAGTCAGCGGATGAAAACAATTGAAGTTTATTATCTTACAATTCTGGAGGTTAGAAGTCAAGAACAAGTAGGAGAGCTGGTTCTTTCTGGAGGCTCTGGGGCAAAATTCATTTCCTTGCCTTTGTCAACTCAGAGGCCGCCTGAATTCCTTGGCTTGTGGCCCTCCATCCCTCTGAATTTTCTGCTGTCATCCCATCTCTTTCTCTGATTCTGACCCTGGTGCTTCTATCTGGTAAAACCCTGATGATTACATTGAACCCACCCAGATAACCTAGGATAATCTCCTCAACTCCAGATCCTAAACTTGATCTCATTTGTAAAGTCTCTTTTGCCACATCGCAGTCTCAGGATCCAAGGACTAGGACATGGACATCTTTGCAGGGCCATTGTTCTGTCGACCACACCGTGTCTACTGACAGCGGCATCCACAACGAGGTGGCTAGAAGGGGGCTTGGTCAATGTGCTTCTGGGTTAAGCTTCAGATCCAGACTCTCCCTGATGACCCTTCACACTGTAATCTTGCCTGTGCAGCAGGAAATGTGTTTTTCTTGACCCTGAACCTCTCCTCTGGTCTGGCTGTGGTCTTCATGGGAACAAAAGGAAACACCGCTGCCCAGGTGGCCCAGTTGTGCGTGGCTCTTACGCAGGAAGAACAGTGGTATGTTTTCGTCTCTCGTTTCACAGAGCTGGTATTTTCACACCTTCACACCAGCTGATGAAAGTCCATGTGGCCTGTAGGTGGCACAAGGGGCACCATGCTGATAGACAGTGGGCAGACATGGACAGAGAGGTGACTTCATAGACTAGGGAATTACCCATAGTGTTTGCAGAAGAAATCAAGTAATACAATTATTTTCTCCATACAAAACCATCAATATATTACGGTAAAATTGTATCTTTGATAAGTAAGGTAAAACTGCAACACTATTTCACAAAAGGCCGAAGGATCTCAAATATGTCTTACTTTAAACTTTTGGTAAAAGTATATTTAAAACTGAAATGCAGCTATTGAAATAAACTTTCTATAAAATGGGTAATTTTTAGTGTGTGATTATGCACAGTGAAAGAAAAATAGAACGCCAATGAGAACTACCTTCTGAAGATAGTTAGTGGGAATGTATAATGATTGCTCTCAAATGGGTCATGTGTGACCTTACGTATGAATAAGGAAGTGGGTAATACTTTAGGGAAGTGTCATGTTTTAGATTTCTTTGACAATCTGGCAAAAGTTTCCTAAAATTTCCATGTGCACAACATTTTGCAAGTAATATCAGGGAGTGCAGGGATGTTACATTGAAGTGCATCCATCCATCAACTGGGGTTCCGCTGGTACTTTTTTCCAGCTCATGGGAAGTGGGAGGCGGTGAGCTGGGCTGGGAGACATACAGGAACAACCTTAATTGTCATTCTGACTTGGCATTTAAGTCACCATCTGTTCTGGAGAACTGTAAAATTGCAGACACAACACTTTCATTGTTATTTCTGCACTTTCTTGTATTTCTTGGGATTATGTTAGATAAAATCTGGAAGAATAACTATTTTTTGTTGACCTGCTATCATCACGCTTTCCTGGCATAAATACGTCTGCTACACTGGTTTTCAGCTGGGGCAGTCGCTCCCCTCCAAAGACCTGTGTCAGCCTCGGCAGACGTTTGTGGTCGCCATAACTGGGGAAGTGCTACTGGCATCTGGTGGGTAAAAGCCAGGGGTGCTTCCAAGCATCGTCTGATGCACAGGACTACCCCCTCAATGAGGGGTCATCTGGCCCCAGATGTCAGCAGTGCTGCCGGTGAGAAACCCTGTGCTAGAATTAAAGTCCTTTTTCGTAAAGAACCCATATAAGATTTAATACAGGCATTTGTTTGGAGATTGTCCTTTGGGGCAGTAGAAGGTGACATTGGAAACTAGTGGGGGTGTTTTCTGTTAACAGGCACTTTTTGTGAACACAGACGGGGATGTTCACCAAGGTTTCCAGTCACTTCTCAAAGAAGTTAACAAACAGCATGTAGCATGTTCTTAGATGTGCTGACCAACTCTTTGAGGAAAAAGTATTCAAATTTCTTTTCAGGAAATATTCTTCATATACTGATGAAAAAGGAAATGAAAAGAAAACGACGGAAGAGCAGACAGGGAAGTGTAACTTTACTACCTTAAAAACGGGCTTAGAAATACACTTATGAAATTAAATTTGAATTTTAATATAACTTCTGAATTATGTGTTTTTTATGGTTTCTGACACACCTCTTCCTGGTGTCATTCTCAGCGTGTACACCCTGCTGCACCCTCACCTGCTCCTTTCCCTCGGCTCACTATTTCCTGCTGTGGTGTAGACGGCAGAAGTTCAGCCATCCTGGCTTCTTTCCAGTCTTACCTCTGGTTGTGGGGTTGGTTTTCTCTTTAGGTCTCTGAGCTCTTCTTTCTCTTCTGAGTCATACTCTTCTTGCCTGGATTCAGTGTGTCACTATGTTTTCTTCCTTGTTCCTTAAATTGCTTTTTAACTGGTCTCTTCAAGTCTAGTCTGGTTTCCCCCTTTGTCTCAGAAATCGGCACGACTGACAGAGGAGTATTTCTAAATAAAAATCAGTTTGGGAAATTCAGGCTTTAAATTTGAATAGCTTTTACAAACTTTTTAGTCCAGAAAAACCCTTGCGTAATGCACTAAGTGAAGTCCAAAAAACTTCTGTCGTGTAGTGTCAGGGCCCACTCTGTGTGATATCAGAGACTGTAGCCCTGCACAAGCTAGGTCTTGAAAGAGGCCTGTAAGACTTGATGGGGGAAACTGGGACTGCAGGAGGCAGGCATGACCCCAAGCTAGCACTGAGGGTTCCTGTGGGAAATCAGGCCTGAAGAATACATTGTATCCTTTGAAGCTTGCTTTGCTCTGATATAAACCAGATGTTTAAGTTCAAAGCATAAGGAGTGAACTCCTTATCTCATGAAACACACCTTAAGGACCATCTGGCATCAGCATGTCTAACAGACCCTAACCTGAGGCAGATCTCTGTGTTTCTTCAATTGTTATCTATAGATGATACTTGTTTTCTATAACTATAGCCTTTGGACATTGATTGATGAGCTATACATACATGCTGTATACCCTTACACATACTGATCCCAATAAAAGCCCTTTCAGAGAAGGGCTCGGGGCATTCTTCACTAGAGGGAATAGCCACCTGCTCTGCCACCAGATGGACTGTGTCCGGGCCAACTCATTTCATCTGCAACTGGGAGAACTCTATGGGACGGGGTCCCCTCAGTGTAGTGTGCAGAGTGATGTTACTGTGTGATGAATGGACTGATGGAGTAATCCTGGCCATTTGACGGATTCTCAGGGCTGAATGCTGCTCAGTAAGCCCAATAGATCATCATCATCACCACTCTCATTGCCACCTCATGGAGATGACTGCCCTGGGCTGAGGTCTCATTTAGGGATACTTCTGGGGCCTTTGGCTGGTTGGGTGTTCCTGGTTGGTGATTCCAGGAACCTTCTCATTAATTGGTGTTCATTTTGAACATTAGCCTGATCTTCCAATATTGTAGAATATTGAGAACACAGAACCAGCTGCCACTCTTCTTGGTTGCTAGTCTTCTCATTGCCTATACTTCTTTCTTCTAGAGAAGCTGAAGAAACAGGAGATGTACAGAAAACGCAAAACAGTTGCCAAGCACTTTATATCTAAGTCCAAGTAATCAGGGTAAGGGTTAGTTATAATTGTGTCCCGGTCCCATCCAGCAGGACCGCGTGTTGTTGTGGAATGCTTGTCCTATATCCCCGGACAAGTGATGAACAAATTCACACGGACTAAAGGAATCCAGTGGAGAAAAGGGATGGGTGGCCAATCTCTCAATGATCAAGAGAGAGGGCCCCGACCCTTGCCTCGACGGGCTTTTATTGAAACTCCAGGTCCATTACATTCAGGGTAGTCCTCATTTACTATGCATAGGTTTGTTTTAGGTGGTTAACTATTATAGATAGCAAAGAAAGGAATATTGTTGATTACTTCAAAGATAAAATACAAAGTAGAGAGGAGGCTTAGCTAGTTACACATATACTCTGGAAGTCTGGCCCAAGTCAAAGTAAACTTCTGCTGTCTCCATCCCAGGTGAGGGAGTTTTTTTGCAAGAGCAAGTTTTAAAGCAGCCTAGGTACAATGAAGGCCTGATTCCCCAAGGGGACCTATCCATGGATGTTATCTGCACACCACGCGCATCTGGACTGCCTTCAGATCCAGAGCTGAGTCACAGGCTGCATCACGCACAAATAGGTTCCCCATAACTCCTCCTTTGTTTTTAGTTATGAGGCTACAATTCCCATTGCCAGGTCGAATGGTCCCCTACATTTTTCCTTTTATTTTTAGCTAGGACCACAATAGATCCCACAAAGCTTGCTAGTTGCTGGTCCCTTTCACGACTCTGGGAAAACAATCTGCAAATACAACGAAGTACACAAAGCATTATTAGAACCAGTAAACAACCAGCAGCTCCATAGACCTACACTCTCAGGTTGATTCCATGAAACCAGTTTTTTGGGTTTAGCCATCCGAGATTGTCATGGAGGGTTCGAAAGACCTCTTGCTTAGTCAAGCACTGAATGTCCTGCAGCTGCTGATGTAATTCTAGCTACAATTTATCAATTTCTCCTTTTAAGCTAGTAGAAAAGGCCCCTCTTAGGTGATGTTGAATATTGCTCCAGGATACTGGCTGGAATTCCACTGGAGCGGGGTGACGCACAGCTTGGAGAATCCTGGGTCACAGGTCAGGTTGGCGGGTCACTAGTGCAACCTGGCGTTGGCCAGTCCAGTCGAGTGCTGATTCAACTGCAGAAAGGTGAGTCAGGATCTCTTGATCAATCTGGGCCTGTTGAAGCATTTCTAAAGTAATATTGGTTAAGAGAACATCAACAGTATGAGCAGTCTGAACTGAGTCAACAAGGGCAGTGGTTGCCGTGGCAGCAGTGGCTGCAATAACTATAGCACAGACAATGAATGCAATTAGGGTCCCGACGAAGCGTCGGACTCGTATAGAGGCCAGTGCATTGTTAAGGGCTACTATGCCATTGGGATCTTCCCATTCCCTGGTCCCGTCAACTGGCACCCATACTTGAGCTTGTCTTATTACTATATAGACTGTAGTGAGATTTAACCAAGTAGTATTGAAACGATCAAGGCAGCTGGCATATATGGAGCCTGCAGGGACATGCAGAGAATAAATCTTCACTGATTTGTTATAAAAGACTTGGGCTGCTCCTGAAAAATAGGAAGGGGTGTGAGGTACAAACCGTGACCCAACCTTGCTCTGGAGGGTCAATCTGGTATGAACATTCTGGAGCATGCTTAGCGTCACAGCCAATTTTTAGATATAAATGCTTCCTGGTAATGAAAGGCAAACCCATTTTCCAAGAGTTATAACGCCATGGGCCAGTGTGGTTGGGAGAAACAATTCTGATAATAGGTGCCCCAGTGCCAGGCCCCTCCCACCACATATTAGTATATAGTCATTGGGGCTGAGCCAGAACTGTTGTTGTATCGTGCTTAGCTAAAATTTTTCAGTTAGCTCCCCAGTTCTCACTACAAAAGGACTTCTGGGGAGAAATGCAACAGTGGCATTCGGTCCTTGGCATAAGGACCAGAAGACTGAGTCATTACGGCTAGCATCTAGGGTATAAGGAAGAACCGGAGTGGGGTGGAAAGTATGGTAAACCCCCTCCTGGGTACGCAGGCCAACCGTGGCTACCATGGAGAGCTGATAGTGATCACTGTGCTGTTCTTTGTGTGCAGCATAAAGTTGTTCCTTTAAGGGAAAGCATAAGGTATCAGTAAGAACAGAGAAACAAACTGGCAAGTGCTCGGCAGCATAAATAGTATTTTCCAGCACTGGTATCTAGTGTTTGTTTTCTTCTAGTGCCATCAGGGGGCATCCACACCCCTCCAGTCCATTGAATATCATTAGTGGAAAAGGGAGGCTCAACATCCCACCAGGTATGTAGTTTAAACACTGGTGAATCAATAATGTGCCCCCAATAGATACAAGAGGAATTAACCTCCGTAACTAGGCTTTGCCCCCCTAGGCAAAGTATAATAGCAATTAAAAGCAAAGTTTTAGCCACATTGGCTGACAGCACTGCTAGGTAAGCGATAAACCTGTTTTCTGGGGTATCTTCTACCTGTTTCAGCAAGAATCTTCTTGGCTTGAACATTAAGAGCCTTAATGTCCCCCCATGTTGTGGGGGTGTGCCTAAAGGGAACATCACGGGACATCAGGGGGTAGTGGTTCTCTGCAGGAGGCGTCTGAGCCTTGGCCCCTGCTATCAGGACGAGCCCTATCCTCCGTTGGCGGACCCACATCCGTGAGCGATGCCGTGGGTGTTTGGTCCCGTTCTGGTTGTTCAGGGTCAGCTGAGCCATCTGGTCTGTGAGTCGATGGGTTCTTGCCTCCAGGTAGTGGAGCTTGGTGTGTATTCCGCACATGATAAGGCTTTATTCTTTTGGCTGGCAGCCAGACAGGACCTGTAGGGAAGGAAACACTAGCATACTCTCTTCCCCATGTTAAGAGGTCTACAGGGCCCTGCCAAGTGCCATCTCCTAGTGGATCTCTATATAAAACTTGAGGGTAAGGCAGTTTTGATTCATTTATCTGAAAATGTTTTTCAATTGGAGTACAGAGAGATTCATCACAATTTAGGAAATTATAGGTAAACATGGTTAGCATAGTCAAGTTTTTTTGGGAGGACTCATGACTCCCCCTTTTTTGTTTTTTGAGATTTTTAAAGGTATGATGAGTCCACTCTACAATTGCCTGACCAGTTGGATTATAAGGGATTCCTGTTTTATGTTGGATATTCCAACGCTGAAGGAAGACCTGGGTGGAATGAGCTAGGTATCCGGGGCCATTATCAGTTTTAATTTGCTGAGGCCAACCTAAATAACTAAAGGCTTCAAGCCAATGGGCTTGTATGTTTTTAGCAGATTCTCCTGTTAAAGCAGGTGCATGTAAAGCGCCGGAATAGGTATCAATAGAGATGTGAACATATTTAAACTTCCCAAAGGGAGCGTAATGGGTGACTTCTGTTTGCCAGATTGTTTGAGATTTTAGTCCTCGAGGATTAACTCCTGTAGATGGGGGTGCCTTGGTAAGGGCTTGGCAATCAGGACATTCTTTAATAATTTGCTTAGCTTGGGAGCGAGGAATGTCAAATTGTTTTCAGAGTGCCTGGCTGTTTTGATGAAAAAATTGGTGAGAAGCTGTTGCTTGCTGGAAGGCAGTGAGGACACTAACTAAGGCATCTGCCTTATTGTTACCATCCACCAGGGGGCCAGGCAGGCCCGAATGGGATCAAATATGAGTAATAAAGAGGGGGTGTCCTCGCTTGTCAAGGAGGGACTGTAGGGTCAGAAACAAGTTAAGTAGATTGGGGTCAATAGAAGTCTTAATTAATGCCTGATCCAGATGCAGAATAGTATAAACAGTATAATCTGAGTCACAGACTATATTCAAAGCTTCCTGGGGCCATTGCTGCAGGGCCATGATTGCAGAGAAAAGCTCGGCCCTTTGAGTAGAGGAATGTCCTGAGGACACAAAATTACTCCAGTGATCTCCTTCTTGCCAGACAATAGCAGCTCCACTGGTCTTGCCTGACCCATCAAGAAACATGGTCCTTGCCCCAATTATTGGTGTTGGACTAACTTTCTCTGCAAGCCTTATTTGAAGGAAGGGAATGTTTTGAAGCAGCCTATCTGAGAGCAGATTAACTTCTAGTCCTCCCAGGAAGTCAGCTATGGCACACTGAAACTCCAAAGACTGAGCTGCTAATTGTTGCAAATAGGCTTGAGTTAAGGGGACGTGAATAAAAGCAGGATCATATCCAAATAACTGCTGTGTTCACTCAGTGCCCTTTTATGATAAGATGGCACAATGCAGTTACATAGGTGGTGATAGTGTGTTGTGGCTGATGAGGCAGAAAAAGCCACTCTATCATATTTAAGTGGGGTCACAGTTGTCCTATAAGACCTGTTGGGGTGCCTAAGGTTGGAAAACAGAAAAGTCGGACAGGGAATTGTAGATTAATTCTAGTTAATTGTTGCTGCTGAATATGCTGATTTACTGTATAGTTAGTTCCTGTAAGGCCTCGGGAGATAATTTTCTAGGGGAATTGAGATCTGGGTCCCCTTTTAGGGCATTAAATAGATGAATTAATTGTTGGGTAGGTATTCCAAGGCTGGGTCGCACCCAGTTGATTGCTCCCAGGAGTTGTTGGAGGTGATTAAGAGTTAAATCCTTGGGTGGAATGATTTGAAGTACTTGGGGCTGGATTGTCCTGTTAAAAAGGATATAGCCTAAATATTTCCAAGGCTCTGAATTCTGGATTTTCTCTGGAGCTATTACTAGTCCAGCAGAGGCCACAGAACTTTTAAGAAAGGAAGTGGTCTTTGCTAGAATATCTTGTGTAGGAGTTGCAATCAGGATATCATCCATATAATGACAGATAGTTGAATCGGGAAATTGATCTCTTACGGGTTGAATCGCAGTATGAAAGAAATGTTGGCAGATAGTTGGGCTTGTTAAGCATTCCCTGAGGCAAAACTTTCCATTGGAATAGCCGCAAAGGCTGAGAATTGTTAATGACTGGGAGGGAAAATGCAAAACGCTCCAGATCCCTTTCTGCTAAAGGGATTGTAAAGAAGCAATCCTTCAAGTCAATTACTAAAAGCAGCCAATTCATTGGAATACAAGCTGGATTTGGGACCCCGGCTGTAGGGGGCCCATCGGCTGGAGGGATTCATTGATTTTTCTTAAATCGTGAATAAGACTCCATTTGCCAGATTTCTTTGGTACAACAAAAATAGGCGTATTCCAAGGGCTGGTAGAGGTTCAATATGACCTGCTTCTAACTGTTGTTTAACCAAAAGGTGGGTCTGTTCAAGTCTCTCTCCCTTAAGTGGCCACTAATCAACCCATATCGGCGTGTCGGAGAGCTAAGTAAGCGATAGGGGAGTTATATGAGCAGTGGCCACTAGGGAAAAGGCGGCAGAGAGATTTGCATTCCCCACTGACTGAGGAGATCACGGCCCCAAATATTAAAGGGCATAGGCAGGATATATGACTGAATTCTCCCTACCTGTCCTTCTGGCCCATGACATTTAAGAGACCACACACTGACTTGTGGTTGAGAAACTCCTCCTACACCTGTGACAGGCATTCCACTGTCTGTTAAAGGCCATTCAGGAGGCCAAAACTGATTTGAGATAACAGGGATGTTGGCTCCTGTATCTATGAGGCCATGGAAGGTCTTATCCTTATCCTTACTTGTAGGATTGGTTTGTTTAACTTAACTGATTCTGTCCAAAAGACTGATTGATTGTCTGTACTACCAAAGCCTCCTTCTCCCCTCACTGCATTTTGAGTCTTTGAGGTTATGTAGGGGAGTAGGATCAACTGGGCAATACGCGTTTGAGCAAGAATAATATGATAGCCAGAAGCTTTAAGCATGATTTTAATTTCTCCTTGAGAATCTGAGTCAATGACCCCTGGCTGAACAAAAATGCCCTTGGTAGTAATACTGGATCTCCCTAAAATTAAACCGACCGTCCCTGGGGGTAAAGGTCCCCAGACACCAGTGGGAGCTATAACTATTTGATCCTGTTCCTTTAAGACGAGCTCACTGGTAGTGACCAAGTCCAGCCCTGCGCTTCCGAGGGTGGTTGCAGGAAGTTCGGAAACTGTGCATTTCCTTGGATTCCCTGATCCTGATTGCTGCTCTGAAAGCTCCAATTTGGGTTTGGGATGCTGGAGCAGCACCCCCTTGGAAGTTTCCCTGAATGGGCTGGCTGTTTTTGTCAGATTTAGCACGGCAATCACTTGCTCAATGTCTGCCTTTGCCACAGCGTGGACAGTCCTTCAGGGGAAGCTTGCCATTATTCCTTCCCCTTTTTGATGTGGAAGGACAGTCTCTGCGCAGGTGACTGGGATTTCCACAGTTGTAACACCTGGAATCTCCCTTAATTGCAGCAGCAAGAAGAGAAGTCTTGTGCTGCTCCGTGCCAACATCTTGGCAAGCCTTGATAAACACTGACTTCTCTGGTAGTAGTTCACAAGGGTCCTATAATGGCCCTGCAGTCCTTGTTAGCATTCTCATAAGCTAGCTGCCACAAAAGAGTCTTGGCTGCTTTGTCATTATCTATTTGCCTATCAATAGCTTCCTGTAGGTGATCAATAAAGTCAATATATGCCTCTGTAGCACCCTGACGGACATTGACAAAGGAAGAAGTTTCCTTGGCCTGAGAGTCAGGCACAGCCTTCATGGCCCTGAGGGCAATTTGAGCACTTTGAGTAAAAGCCTGAGGATCAAGCCTGGCTTGGTCTGCAGTGGTAGCAAAGTCACCAGACCCAAGCAGCATAGAGATGGTGACTGGATTATTCGTTTGTGCATTTTTGGCCGCTTGGTGGTTAGCTCGCTGAGAATACTCTGAATGCCAGATTGTAAATTGGGCTGGGGTTAAGACTGTCCTGGCTATGGCAATCCAGGCACAAGGGGCCATCCTGTAGCTGTCAGTGATGGCTTGAAACAGCCCATTAGTATAGGGAGACTGAAGCCCATTTTCTTTAATGCTCTTCCTTAGAATTTGTAGAGGGAAAAAGGAAGGGGCTCATGGGCATTTCTTTGACCATTAACTATAATGGGGAAAGCCGAAAGGGCATCTAAATCCCCAGCCTCCACTGCTTGCCGAAGGCACTGTCGCATGGCCCCCACAAGATATTTGTCTAAAATTTTTGGTTCTCTTGGTGGTGAATCATCCACTGAGGAGGAACGCTCCCAGAGAGCTGAGGTAAGGAGAGGCAGCTATGAGGCAGGTCCTCCGGTGGGGCTGTAGGTGCAACTTTCTTGTCTAGTCTTCCTGCTGAGTCATATATGGCTTCCTTCTCTGAGCTAGACTCCTTATCCTCCTCTGTGACTAGTTCTGAATTCCTGGCCCATATGCACATACGAGCAGTCCTAACCAGCCCCCAAGTTAGTAAGTTTTGAGCTCCAATAGGAACACCACTGTCCTGTAAAGGTTTTAATTTATTGCCTGCCTTCTCCCACATCTTAATATCTAAGGTTCCCTTGTCAGGAAAAGCAGGGTGGTATTTCTTTATAGTTGGCAGAAGCCGAGCAAGGTGTTTTTTCTTTATCTTACATCCCGCCCCCCTGAGGAGCTGTTGTAACACCCGCAGGTAAACTTTCTGCTCTTTAAACAAACCAGGACCCATTTTTTATTAAAGGATTTTTATTCGCTTTTGACCATCCTCTTTAGACCCCGCTGCCTGTGCTGGACCCTATTTAATTATCTACTAGGAAGAATAGTGTGGTGGGTCGAAACGTGCTGTTGGTGGGAGACAGTCAGGGAGAGGGTCTGTACCCCAACCCTGCTTGTGGGTCTCGGGTTCTCCCCAGGTGTCTAGAACCGCAAGGGGCGGCTCCAAGCACTTGGTGACCAGCCTTTATATGTCACTTCCCCGGATGAGCCAGAAGCTTAATGAAGTTGTTTTGGAGGTCCCTATAAGGCCCCTGCACGTCTCGGGAATTGATCCCACACACCCTCACAAGGTTTCGACTCACGTGGGAACACCCGATTTCTCGAGCCGAGGGGAGGAAGTGCCTTTTATCTTCGGAGCTTGGCAAACGCCAAAAGCTCTCATACAAAACCTGTAACTAACACTGAATTCTCCTGGAAAGCGATCCATCTTCGGAGTCTGGTCAAAGCCGAAACATTCATTCACTATCCACTTTTCCTGATGCAGGCAGACAGAGAGGAAGATCAAAAGGACTGCCAGAGGAGGCTTGAAACAAAGGATTTGTTGAAACGCTTGTAAACAGCCCTGTAAACAGCTACTGTTTCAAATGCTGATTAGAGAGAAAATCTTTGCTCTTTCTCCCAAGCTGAGACCTAGTTGAGGGTTGTGCCGTGGGGATGGATGCTTGGGAGAGACAGAGCAAGGCTCCTGCTTACTAAAGAGTGTACGGAGATAACGCACAAATAACGCGATCGCAAGAGGGGGACCTAGGAAGAAATCCCTTTTCCCTGAATGCCAACACACCCCACGACCTTACTGAGGAGCCTCGGTGTCATTGGCCCTTACCTGGGCTGACGCGTGCCTGTTTCCACCCCGTCAGTGTGTTGGTTTGACAACTGCGGCTCGAAGCCTCCGGTCGTCCCTGTTCCTGGGTGCCAGATGTCGCGGTCCCATCCAGGAAGACCGCGTGTTGTTGTGGAATGCTTGTCCTATATCCCTGGACAAGTGACGAACAAATTCACACAGACTAAAGGAATCCCGTGAAGAAAAGGGATGGGTGGCCGATCTCTCAATGATCAAGAGAGAGGGCCCCAACCCTTGCCTCGACAGGCTTTTACTGCAGCTCCACGTCCATTACATTCAGGGTAGTCCTCATTTACTAGGCATAGGTTTGTTTTAGGTGGTTAGCTATTATAGATAGCAAAGAAAAGAATATTGCTGATCACTTGAAAGATAAAATACAAAGTGGAGAGGAGGCTTAGCTAGTTACATATATACTTTGGAAGTCTGGCCCAAGTGAAAGCAAACTTCTGCTGTCTCCATCCCAGGTGAGGAAGGTTTTTTTGCAAGAGCAAGTTTTAAAGCAGCCTAGGTACAAATGCAGGCCTGATTCCCCACGGGAGACCTATCCACAGATGTTATCTGCACACCACGCGCGTCTGGACTGCGTTCAGATCCAGAGCTGAGTCACAGGCCACATCACACACGAATAGGTTCCCCATATAACTGGGTTTTAGTGTATTGGGTACAGGCCTTTCTGGTTTGGCTTCAACTTACGTTTCAAGGGTGTCCTCCGCCTCTGTGTTTTCCCTAAACCCTCATTTCCTGTCCTGTGCACACACATGCACACGCCACTCTTCAGATCGATCCCACTCCATTCCGTGCTTCCTGTTTGTTCTCTTAAGTTATCATCATGATCCTGCTCTAAAATGCTGTTTCCATCTTTGTCCGATTGGAGAGCTATACTATTGTTTGGTAATCACATCCCACTGTGAAACCTCTCAATAATTCAACAGATAAGTTTCATATACTGTGGTTGATGCCACTAGTACAACAATTAGTGGAGTTAGACTGTTTCAAGGCCACGTATCTAATTGAAGAGATAGGAGATTCAACAGACAGTCTGAGCAGATATTATGTATCTGACAGGGACATTCTCTGAGTGTAGGGGTGTGGCTGCCACCATCTCTTCTCCTGTAGAAACTTGACAGTATATTTGTGTATTTTGGTCTATTTCATCAGACTGAGCAAATTCTGGTCAGATATCCTGTCTTCAGCGTGGTGCCAGGCACAGAGTTAAGTTAGTTATTGAGTCTTAAAATGCAGCGTGACCTGTATGAGCATTTATGGTAGGAACATTTTAAGAGAGAAATTTTTTTCAAATTGTGGAATCCTTTGAAGAATAGGACCCAATTCACTATTTGCTTTTGGTAGACCTCTGTGAATTCTATCAGAAGTCCGTCAGGCAGGGCTGCAGGAGCCATCCTTTGCTAAATGACTGTGCCACAGCAAGGACTGATGGTGCGAGATGTCAGCCTCAGTAGACTTCAAGTGAGAAAGGAAAGAAAGGCTGAGCTGGGCTGGGGGGTTGTCTTCTCAGGGCCGGTGGTGTGAACTGGTTACCTGAGCTCTCTTTGTGTGTGTGCTTGCCAAGTTTTCAGGCCAAAAGCACAATTGTGGATTTTCTTTTATGCTTGTCAGTTTATGAAATGGTAATTTTTTTAAAGTACTTTTTAATTTTTTAATTACAGTTGACATACAATTTCTATTAGCCTCAGGTGTACAACCCAGCAATTTTACATTTACCAACATGTAACTTATGAAGTTATCACTTCGATAAACTAGTACCCATGTGAAACCGTATGTAGGTATTGCAAAAGCATTGACCATGTTCCCAATGGTATATTTTACATCCTGTAGAGATGTAGAAGTAGGTTAACAGTTGATTTATTGAAAATAACACAATAATTAATAGAAAATAATACAAGAATAAACTGCGTTTTGCACACTCACAACTGTCAACCTACTTTACCTGACCTTTTTTGTACTATGTACAGTTCTGTAACTACCACTTTGTGCTTCTTAATTCCTTCATCTTTTTCGCCATCCCACTAAGCCCCCTCCATCCTGGCAACTATCAAAATGTTCTCTGTATCTACGAGTATCTTTCTATTCTCCGTGTTTGTTTATGTTGTTTTTTAGTTTCCACATATAAGTGAAATCGTATGATGTTTGTTTTTCTCTCTCTGACCTATTTCATTTAGCACACTACCATCTGGGTTGGTCTGTGTTGTTGCAGAGGGCAAGATTTCATTCTTTTTTATGGCTGAGTCATGCAATTGTAATTTTTGAAAACTACTTAAACCTCCTTCCTCTGGACTTTGCTGGGAAAATACTTCCTCTCTGAAGGCCTTTTTATCTTTTATGAGAAAGAACCCTTAAATATCAACCATATACAGAAATATTTTTTCAGATATATGCTACTTAATAAAATAACATGGGAATGAGCCTTGGCTGGTGTGGCTCAGTGGACTGAACACCATCCTGTGAACTGAAAGGCCACAGGTTCAACTCCCAGACAGGACACATGCCTGGGTTGCAGGCCAGGTTCCCAGCTGGGGGTGCACGAGAGGCAACTGATTGATGTCTCTCTCCCATCAATATTTCTCTGCCTCTCTTTCTCCCTTCCTTTCTCTTTAAAAATAAATAAATAAAAATCTTTAAAAAATAAAATAACATGGGAAAGATAACTTATTTTAGAATCTCTCCTCTTGGTCACATGTATCTTTTGTTGAGCACAGGGGGGGTAAAGCAGTACAACCATTTTCACACTGGGAGCTCTGGTTTTTCATTCTTGGACAAGTGCATCTTTCACTCCGGGAGAAATGATCTGGATTGGAGGGAGGTTTCTGCTAAGCCTTAGAGTGAAGAGGCAGTCTGCACATTTGTGTTATTCCATCATGCATAACCTTCACTTACTCAGACACCTTTGTGCGATGTCAGTGTCAACTAGGCCTATTTGTTGCTTTAAAATTTATGACTCGACCACTCAAAACACAAGAAAAAAGTGTTACCAGCTGTGACGGCTAACTGTAAACACCTTTCCTACTCCTTTTTGAATGTGTTTATGGTCGTGATCCATAGCATGGATTTGGGCTCCCACAACCTAGTAATAGCACATTACTCAAAGACAGAAAACTATGTTACATTTGATGCAAGTTTTCAAAGTAGCTTATCCTACACATCTTGTACAAGTTCCTTCCCTGCAAAAACCAAAGATGTAAATCAATGATATAATTGGGCAACAGGATCAAAATATACGTCCCTTTGTCCTATAATATTTGTTCTAAATGGAGCCTTCCCTCCACAGACCGGAATATTACTTGATGCTCTTTTAAATTTAGAGCAATAATTATAAGGACCATGAGAGTGTTTCTTTATGCAGCTTCTCAAAAGAATCCCCACCACCACCCTAAGTTCTCCCAAAAGTGGAATAGAGAGTTTATGCCTCCATTTTCAAACTCATTTTCTCCAATCTGATAATATTTCATCTGTGGGAACAATAACAAGTTGTACTGAACACTAGGGTGTACTAATGAAGATTTATATTTATCAGTCTATAGACATAAAACCTCCCTTATCTGAAGAACGCTTATGGGTTCTTCCATTTAGATGTATCATTTTATGGTAAACTGAGGTCATTTTTCAGTAATCTAATTTTAATTTCCCAATCACTAAGAGAAAGAGACAGTTCACATGATATTTAATCAATGTAAGTTTAAAATAGGGTGTATTTGCTGGTACACACTCAGTACTTGTTTGTGGACGACCAGCACATGGTCACTCTGCTTCCCAGTGACAACACCCATCTGGCCATACTGAGCCCTTGATAGTGAACCTGAGCTCGTTTCCTTAAATCCATTGATTGGGTAACATTTGAGAAGTTTCCAACTTTGGGTTATTACAAATCGTACTAAATGAACACTATTATGTGTTTTTTTTGTGGACATGTGTGCTCATTTTTATTGGGTATCCAAGAGCAGGATTGCTCCTAAGGGCAAATTTTGATACCCAAAATTGTAAGGACATTATTCATTATTTGAAGGAAAGGCATACTTGAAGGCTTAATATTTCCTGAACAAGAGTCTCAAACAATGCAGTAGGTTTTTATCTAAGAAATGTTTCTCAAACATTAATGTGTATAATTGTTATGGGCTAAGTTATGTTTATCCCAAATTCATATGTTGAAGTCCTAACCCCAGGAACTCAGTGTTCCTGCACTTGACACAGGAACTTTAAAGACGTTATTGAGTAAAAATGTTATTAGAGTGAACCCTAGCCCACTGAATGATGTTCTTATAAGAGGAAATGTGAACACATGTCGTGGTAGAACCATGGGAGGACTATGGAAAATGACACCCATCTAAAAGCCAAAGACAGAGACCTCAGAAGAAACCAATACTGCCGACACCTTGATCTTGGATTTCTAGCCTCCAGAATTGTGAGAAAATAAATTTGTTGGTTAAACCACTTAATCTCTGCTTCTTTGTAATGGCAGTTCAAGCAATTAATACCAGAGTCTCCTGGGATCTTTTTAAATGGAGACGCTGTATAGCAGGTGTGATCTGGCCCCAGAGTTTTTATTTCTAGCAAGACTCTACATAGTGCAGATGCTGCTGAACTGTGGACCAGACTTCGAGTAGCAAGGACCTAACTACAGGTGAATAATTTCCCTTGGACAAGAGTGAGTCCCCTTCCCACAACACAAGAGTCGAGAGTTCAGGACAGGAGCAAATAAACGCCTAGGTGTGTGGGGTAGGATCAAGGTTGCTGGCAAATAGCTTTGTAAACCCAGAGGTGGTGGCAGTTGTGTTTGGGGTGGAAAAGACGAAGCCCTGATTCATGCCATTTTCTGGGGTGGTGGTGTAAATACCCTCACCACAACTGAATTTAGGTTTCCAGGACTTCAACAAGTGGCTTGGAAAGTCTTGGAAGTTGAAGAATAGCCTCTCGTTGCAGGTAGGAGTCTGCTCAGCTCCCCTGTACAGAATGCTGTGGTGGACCTGCCTGATTTCCTGTCTTCCCTCATGGGATGAAGGAGCTTTCCTCATGGAATCACAAATAGGGTCTGTTGTAGCTACTTAAGAAGAAAATTGGGAGAGCTGGGGATAGAGCAAATGTCCAAACAGCTGTCACGCACCTGGGCTCCAGGTGGTAAAGAGAAGATCAAGTGCAAGTGGAAACCCCTCTCCCAGCTGCCTCTCTTTCTTCCTTATGGACACATCGAGAGAGCTCTGGCTCCTAGAGGACTAGAAGCTAAGTCCAGGGCAGGGAGCGAGTGTGGTGCGTGAGGGCAAACGGGGATCCCAACGCAAAAATCCTGTGATTTTCATTTCTGTTCTCCCATTTTCCATGCACACCATTCTTCCTGTGCAGATGATCCCCGATTCCCTCCTGTCCTGGGAGTCAGAGCTCTGAGCCATTATCTCTGTGTTTCCTTTGTCAGACCATCTTCTGATGAGCAGTTGTGTATGGGTATTGCACAAATATTCCAACTGGTTATGAGAATTTTTTAATTAAAAATATTTAAAATGAGTTTAGAGCAAATTGATCTTTCATAAAATTCTACTTGTCTCAGATGTTTTCTAGGTATTTTCATCTTGTGGCTATAGAACAGGGAAAACTAGACAAATTGGTGTGGTTTATAAGAAAAGAACAAATCTGTGGATTGTCTTGGATGAGAACTTACCACCTAGTTCACAGTTGGCATAACAAGGCCTGTGGGCTGAAAGTGTCCCTCCACCTGGTTTTATCCAGCCTGGCACCTTGTTTCTACCTGGTGGCAGCGCTGAGCTCTCGCTTAACTGTTAAGGAGTAGTTACATTTATACAGTCCTAAAGTTACATTCAGCCCTTTGAAGGCACCTGCGAGCTTGATGTGGCCCCGGGGGAAAATGAATTTGACACCCCTGACCTAGTTGATGAGGAGCATGGGGATGGGAGGTAGGTAGTGAGGTAATAAATGTGTAGGTGGGCATGTGCTGCTGCATTTAAATTGTGAGATTTGGCTCTGTTTTGCCAGTTGGGAAAAAAACTTACATGTGAGAAGTTCAGAGCCTGAAAAAATCCAGAGAAATCAACTCAGTAAAGTTCAAGTTATTCTTCCCAGATTAAAGCTGGCTGAGAGCTATGGCTTAGAGTTGGTTCTCTGAAGTCTAGGGAAAGTCTGGTGCATTTAAGAAAGCAAAGGTGGCTGGTGTAGCTCAGTGGATTGAGTGTGGGCTGTGAAGCAAAGAGTCGCCGGTTTGATTCCCAGTCAAGGCACACACTTGGGTTGCAGGCCAGGTCCCTAGTGGGGGCCATGTGAGAGTCAAGCACACATTGGTGTTCCCCTCTCTTTCTCCCTCTCTAAAAATAAACAAAATCTTTTAAAAAAGAAAGAAAGCAAAGGTGAACTTTTCTGGAATGTTGACTGAAAAGTATGTGTCCAAGGTCAAGCATAACCACTTTGCAGAGGCCAGTGAAGAAGGCGTGGAGATATCCATGATGCTCAGGACTGCCCGGTGCATGCAGCACAGCACTACCGTGACTTTGCAAACCACCCTTTCCTTCTGTTCACCAGGCACTGCAAAAACAGCAGCAACAGCAGCATTTTGTCCTGTGGCACATGCTTTTCTCCACTAAGAGGTACACTTGCTGTCTGTGCACCCCTTTCCCTTCTGCCTAACTTGCCTTAATATAAAACTTGGAGGACCAAATTCTGCAGAGGTTCGAATGAAAAAAAAAAAGCACGTGCATCTCGGGGTTGTGAATGTTGACACTGAGCATTTCACAGCTGCTGGGAATAACTGAAGCTTCAGATTTGTGCAGTTTGGGGCTGAGAAGAGTGCGCTTGTTTTGGAGTGTTTGGGGTGCCCCTTAGTCTTTCTGCTCTCCCTGCGTGCCCTGGGACAGCTCCCCTCCCAGGCCGTGCCCATCGTTTTTGGGTGTGCTTGGGGCATCTCAAGTATTTCTGAACTGGCCCTCTGCTTTTCTGTCTTGGGATCAACACAAAGGTCTTCCTTCTACCACTACCGGACTCCTGAGGAGATGTCAGTGCCCAGGCCCTTTGGCTCACGAGGCCAGAGATCTCACCTTGTTAATCCTGCAGACCCAGGGCCTGCATTACACCTTCTTCAGCTCCTGTTTCCATTAGCCTCAGACCCTGGGCCAGGGGTTTAGCAATGAGATTTCGGACTCGGCTTGGGGGCAGAACTCTACAATCGCACCGGCAGACCTCTCCATCCCATCTCCCTATCCCTCTCCCCTCAAGCACACTCAATATCTTGCAGAATTCTCCTAAAACCCTCTGAACCCCCAAACATTCAACAATTCCTGGGAGCAGTGTTCCTCTAGTTTATCAGACATGCTCAATGTGGCTCAAGCACGTTCCCTGCTTTGAGCTTCATACATTGGTATCTGCTTCTGATGACAAAAAAAAATGTGTTGTGGTGAAAATTTGAAAACTATAAAAAATACAAAGAAAGCTTAAGTTGTCCACAGTTCCACTACCCAGTTAAGACCACTAGTCATCATGATGCATATATCCTTCCCGATTCTACGTATGCAGATACAAACTTATGAACATACTTTCATAAAAGTTCATTATAGACTGTGGTAACCCCTTCTTCACAATAATAATCTTTCCACATCATCAATTTTTATATGCATAGTATTCTATTGTATAACTGTCAATATTTTCTGTGATGTTTCTACTTTACTTGTAGACAATTTGGGTAATCAAAATTATTTCTATTACATACTCAACTGTCATCATTGTCTTAAATATTTGCTCATGTTCTTGATATTGTGAGGAAATATTTCTAATCCTAAAATGTGGACATACTCTGAGGGTTCCCCCAAATTGGTCTCCAAAACATGGCACTAATTCATACCCACATTTATAGCACCATTTATACAACCAGCAACTGCTGCCCACCTTGTTTTTATGACTTGGACAGAGCAGGGCTTGCTCCTGAGTCTGTCTTTCACTCACAGTTTGTGGGCCTGTCAGAGGAGCCGTTCGGATTATGGCTCTGACTAAGACTCTCCAAGCCGGCCTGGGTTGTCTGGTAGACACATTCATTTCAGAGAGCCTGTGTAAGTCCATCATCTCTCTGTTTGCTGTCTACTTTTCTCTTTTGGTGTTTCTTTTCCTTTCTTCCTTCCTAAAAAAATAGTTGACTCTTTTGTTGTTTTTCTAAATCTATTGTTTTGGCTTAGTAGCTATATCTCTTTGATTTGTTAAACTAGTGTTTAGAGTGTACATCTTTAGATTACCACTTAGTTTTAAATGATGTCACATCGTTTGACACGGAGTAAATGGACTCGTTCTTTCCTTTCCCCTCTGCTGGCCTTCACGCTATTTTCATATGTGTTATGAAACTCATTATGTATATGTATTTTTTATACAGTTATCTCTTAAATCTATTTAGAAACAAGAAAATAGTCTTACGTATTTACCTGATAATTACCATTTCCACTGCTCTTCTTCCTTTGTATAGGTTCTTATTTCCTTATCATTTTTTTGCAACTTCCTGAATAAAATTACCTTAACATATCTTGAAGTGCATTTTTGCTGATAATAAAAACTTTAAGTTTTTGTATGTCTGTAAAGTTTTTATTTTACCTTCATCATTCAAAGGTATTTCCGAAGGACACAGAACTGTAGGTCAGTGGTTTCCATTTTTGTTGCGATATTTTAAAGATGTTTTCCACTGTACTCTTGCTTGTAGTTCTTCCAAAGAGAAGTCTGGTGTCATCTTTGCATTTATTTTGCTGTACCTAACATTTTTGTTTGATCAGTTTTTACATTTTCTCCTTATCATTGGTTTTTAGTAATTTGAGTATGATGATGATGAAGTAAAACAGGACTCATCATGTTAAAACTCAACAATAAAGAGGAAAGTATTTATATAAAATATTTATTTAACTATACATATACATATATAAACAAAAAACAGAATTTATTTATAAAAAACTGTATATTTATTCTTACATGTTTCAGCTTCAGTCACCTTCGAGGTACTCTCCATTTGATGCAATACACCTATCGAGACTTTTTTCCCCTGCTCAGAACAGTTTTTGAACTCGTGGATTTTGAGGCCTTTTAGTGCTTCTGCTGTTTTTTGTTTCACTTCTTCCACATTGGCAAAATGTTTCCCTTTGAGGACTTTTTTCATCCCGGGAAACAAAAAAAGAAATCGCTCAGGGCGAGATCTGGTGAATAAGGAGTGTGGGGCATGGCAGTCATGCCGTTTTGGGATGCCATTTTTGGTCAAAAACTGCTGAACACTCAGCGTGGTGTGGGCAAGTGCTCTCGTAAATCACCCACCATGACATGGCCAAATGTGTTGAAAGAGTCCTCCAAAAAATGTTCACTGAAGCTGATTGCAGCCTCTCACCACAATGCCCGTTGGTATCCTGAGACAGATGGGTTCCTAGAACACTCACCTAGCACGGGCCTGCTATTAGTGCTAGTTCCCTGTACTGCAAGGGTCTGCCCTCCAGAAGATCATTTTGTTTCCTGGGGGGATGGATATAGATATGGGTATGGGTATGGGTATAGATGTCTTTCTCTACCTGGGAAAGAAGAGAAGAGTTTCTGGTGGCTAACTGGGCTCAAATTAAACAAAACCAAAACCAAAACACAAAGAACAGCAAAAACCTCAGGCAAACCGCCCTTGAGGAAGAAGACTGCACTGAAGTGCCTGCCTGCACTGTGTTCCTGCGGTCTGAGCAGCCCTGGTAAAGGAGTTCCTGGAATTGCACTTCAACCATAAGACTGAGACTTTCCCTGCCCAATCAGAGCTGCACCAACCAATCAGAGCAGCTCCACTCCAACCATCCAGGACAGGGCCTTTTGCACCATTCAAGCTGTGTAGATTTGATTCCTCATTTGCATGAGGATAGAGCAATCAGGGACCAGGGGTGGGGACTTCTCTTTTTGTAAGCCATGGGTGTGTACTTTCAATTCCCCTCAGTGACTAGACTGGTACCCTGACTGGAGCTGAAAAACAAAAGATGAAACAGCCTAAGTCATTCGCCGGACCTGTGAGAAACTCAAAGTAAAGTGACTTTCAAACCCTGAGGTCTAATAGAAAGTTCCCAGAAGATACCTAAGTTGAGACCCACAAAGGGTGGCTAAACTATTTGAAGAAAAACAAGTTAGGGGATTTCCAGTAAGGAAGCAAAGGCAGCGGCAGCAGGGGAACCAATTAGAATTAGACAAAACCGTGCCAGATTGTAACCCTAGAGTTTTCAGCCAATGGAGAAATGGGGAGGGGCCAATTGCATTAGGGATAAAACTGTCTGCTTTGCACCACCCTACTGTGCCTGCTAATGGTTGGAATCCTGATCTAGGAAGATGGTAAGTAACTGCCTTGCTTTCAGAGTACTCCAAGCCCTTTGTTTGTGGACAGGATAACTACATTTCTCACAGGCCAGAGTGAAGCAGACCCACAGATGAGTGGACTAGACATAGCAAGTGTAGCAGACCAGAGCAGAGGAAGGCTAGCTAGCCAGAGAGGGGCTTCCTGCCAGGGCCTCCTCAGCCCAAGCCCTCCTTATGTTTGCTGTTCTCACTGCCTTGCTGGGTCACAGTGGATGGAGGCTTTTGCATTGCATAAAGTTTTCTTCACTGAACCTCTAACTGAAATTTTCTGTTGGTGTTAAATCAGCTGTAATGTCCATTGATTGATATACTCAATATTATTATGACTAGTATTCAGCCATTAAAAGTAAGCAAGTACAGATAAATGTTACCTTGAACAATTAAGGGAAAACCTTTTGAAAATATGCTAAGTGAAAGAAAGCAGTCAGAAAATACTATAACCTGTTGTAAGATTTCATCCGCATGAAACGTCCATAGCAGGCAAACCCATGGAGACAGAACATGGATTAGTGGTTGCCAGGGGCTGGGGGTGGTGGGGGCGGCAGGAAATTGAGAATAACTGCTGAGGGGTGTTGTTACAGAAACAAACCCCCTCCCCTGCGGTCTTTTTTTTACTATGGTTCGTCTTTGCCTGCTGCCATCCTGTGAGGAACTGTGGCTCTCAGTGCCAAAGTTTGGTAAAAAGGAGTAGAACTATTTATTCAAAAGTTGTACAGGGTTAGAGTCAGGATAGAATGTCTCTGTTAAATCCCACGCCCTTTAGAAATGAAGATACACCCCCAAAAACGCATACAGCCCTGCCTCTCCTTGCTAAACCAGGCCGGTCGTGGGTACGGTATCTCAGGAAAAGAAACAGAAGTCCTTAGTTTGGCTAGACTCCCTTTCTTCATCCAAAACCTCATCCCCATGGTGGGCCAGTGGGAATCCTGCATTTTCTCAAATTGCTGAGAGAGAGCTCCACATGGCAGGTACATCTTGCTTTCCTGCTTCCTAAGCCACGTGGTTAAGAGAGCCCCCTCTCCACTCCTGAAACTGGGTGGTTAAGCTCCTGCATGCATGCCCCACCTGGGTTTAAATCCCTGTGCAGATCTTCCTCTGTAACCCCATTTCCGACCCCTCCCACAGTGAGCTACAACTGCTAGCATTCCCGTATTCTGTGCCTTTCTTGGCTGCCATAGTTAGTCCTGGAAGGTGTGGCCCCCCTGGTGTGGAGCCAACCATCTCCAAGCTCTCACTCAGGTGCTGTAACCAGGGAAGCCACCTCCCAGTTACGTCATGAGTCACCCAGATGCCCACCTTCCTTGCTCTGGGCAGGCAAGGAGGCTGGCCTGCTGTTATTGATATGCAAAATAACTCTCAATCCCTGTGCTGCTGCTTTTCCCAGCCCCCAAGCTAGGATTGGGAGGTGGGGGCCCCTGGGGCCTCTCAGCCTGCTCCTCAAGCTTACACCCCATTAAAATATGCTGTTTCTTTCTGAGGTGATGGAAGGAAAATATTCTGAAGTTAGTGACAATAGTTGAACCAGCTTGTGAACAGACTAAGAACCACTTATATGTATGCTTTATACTCGCAGGGGTGTCCAAGCTTTGGGCGTCTCTGGGCCACACTTGAAATACTCAAACCCTAATGAAAACTGATGAGCAAAAAAAAGTTCTAAGTAAATTTATGATTTTGTGTTGGGCTGCATTCATAGCCATCCTGGCCACATGTGGCCCATAGGCCACAGATTGGACACCCCTGATGGGTGAATATTTTGGAATGTTCATCATATCTAATAAAGCTGTTATTTTGAAAGAGAAGTCCTCTAAGTTTCCAAATTTAAGGAGGCACTCACTTTCCTGGTCACTTAAGTGCAGGGATTGGTCCCTGAAAGTGCATTCCTCCTTAAATTTTGTGCGCTCCTCACCCTGCTTGCCTTGTTCCTCATCAACCAGCCAGAATCCCACCCTGCCTGTGAACCCCATGTCCTGAGCCAGTCTGACTTCCTGTCTGCTTCTGTCACTTTGAGGGCACACAGTAGAGCTGTTTACCCAGGAGCTCAGCCCAAGCACTGGCAGTGGAAATGGCTTAGGTACTAGGAATTAGGACACCTGGCTTCTGTATGTGGGTTCAGGACTGCTAATGAGTTGTGGGACCTCAAAGTGAATACCTTCTTCCAGCTGACTTGCATCTATGTGAGACAAGAGTGGAATCAAGATCCAGAGGACCTAGTACCCAACACAGAAGGCTGTCACTCCACCTTTGTTGCTTCCCAGGAATAGAGAAGCCCAGGCTTCCAAGTTCTCTGGTGCCTTCCCAGAGTCCCTCACCTGATTTCCTCACTTGGCAACCAGCAGGGAGGTTGCTCCAGAGGCACCTGAGGTTCTAGCCTCGCTTAGAGAATGGCTTCAAAGCAAAGTTTGAAAGCCATCAGTTTGAAAACGCTTCCCTTTTAGAATCCCCTTCTGCAGTCGCTTCTTGCAAGGGCAAGAAGTGAGAGCCCCCATCCAAGTGTGGCAAGGACCCAGCGGGGATCCCACAGGCAAGGCCAGGCCGGGACGGGGCATCCAGACCCGGTCCCTGGGGGCAGTGGACTGCGCTGCCCCTACCCCGGGCCACCTAGTTGCAGGCCCCGCCCAGTCCCCTAATAAAGGATGGGTGAATGGACGTTCTGTAAGGCCTGTTGTGGGACACTAAGACCTGGAAAGGGACGCTGGTCTCCGGCTGGCCAAGTCAGTGCATTCGGACGTGGGGTCCAGGCTCTGAGGGTGGAGACAGTAGGAGTGAGGCTGCGTGGAAGGTGGTAAGTGGGGGCATTGCAGGGTAGGGCGGGGTTTGGGGAGAGGAATCCCCAGAATACCACCTAGAAACCCGGGCAAGGCCCAGAGAACTATCTGTGTGCAAAGCGAACCCGAGACGACGAGGCCTTTTGTATGCTGAAATCCAGGCTCTTTGGGTGGATAGGTCAATGGCACAGCTGGGCTTTGACTGTGACTGGCCTCAGGGCCTGCGCCTCCTGGTTCCCCAGCAAGCCTTAGATGCTGCCCCTTCTCTAGGGTCTTTTGTCTGCTCTTCCCATGCCTCTTTCCTGCACAGTGGTCCTTCCCCTTGTGGGATGGTCACAGGGTGGCCATACTATACCATGGGGAGGACCCCCAAAAAACAGAATTAACTTCTGGAGGGTTGGCCCCTTGTAGTACAGGCTTCCTCATCTAGGTGAATGTTCTAGGTGCCAGTCTGTATCAGTGTACCAGCTGGCCTTGTTGTGAAAGGCTGCCTTTGGCTTTAGTGAATGTGTTTTGAAGACCACGGCTCTGCCCTTCATGACGGGTGATTTATGAGTGCGCCTGCTCACACAGCGCTGTGCTCCGTAGTTTTTGACCAGAGGTGCCATGACCCCTGAACTCCACCCTCCTTGTTCACCTGATCTTGCCCTGGGTGACTTCTTTTGTTTTGTATCCCAGGATTAAAACGTGTTCAAAGAAAATGTTTTGCTGTTGTAGAAGAGAGGTAAAGCAAAAAACGGCAGAAGCAAAATCCACAGGTTTAAAACCTGTTTTGAGTGGTGGAAAAACATCTCGGTAAGTGTATTGCATCAAATGGAATGTACTTTGAAGGAGACTGAAGTTTAAAGATGTAAAAATAAATACACCTATTTTTATAAATAAATCCCAGGTGTTTTGGGTCCCCCCCTTGTATACAGCCCTGTTCTCACCTGCCCCCTATCTTCCCTCCCCTGTCCTCTGTGTCTGGGATCCACAGAAGGCCGTTGGCCCCATCTCTTCTCAGTCCTGCTAAAATTACCAGTCTCCACTTGCAAATTCAAGAACTGCTTACCCATCTTAATTCTTTCATTAATTCAACACAAATTTAGCCAGCCTTCCATTTTTCTGAGCTCTCAGTGTTGCCAGACAGCCCTTGCCTCCAGAGCCTCCACCTCATGGGACTGGGACCAGTGAAGAAGAAATTGCAGTCAAGACTGGGGAGTTATGCAGGGGGAGAAGGTGGAGGGAGTGAAGGGAATCCTGGTCCAGGGGAGGAATCTGAAGCCTCTTGAGGATGTGATGGTTGAGCCATTAACCTGGTGAAAGGGGTGGAGAGTCAGATAGTGTTTTCAAAGACTCTAGGGGGTGGGGGATGGAGTGGGGGAAAGGAGTTCAGGATGACTGGAGGTGGGGCTGGAGCAGGAGAAGGGGTCCAATGGGAGGGGAAGCCATTTCAGTAGAGTGAGCTTTGAGCTTACCAGTTTGATCAGCTGCCACTACCACACTTAGCCGATTTCCTTAAAATTTAGAATAATTTTTTCAGTGGAGACAACCAGTAAACAGATTTTCTTCAAACTGAAATAGGTATGAGCTTTAAGATTCAAAAAAACAAAAAGTACAGTTCCAAAATTGTCACATGTCAGGGTGACAGCAACAGTTGTCACATGTCTTTATTCTCTGGCTCCAGACCCTGCAACATGGATGCTGTTTCTGAAGCAAATGACACCTTCGCCCTCAGCCTTTTAAAGATACTCTGTGAAGACAACGCTTCTGGCAACGTGTTTTTTTCTCCCCTGAGCATCTCCTCAGCACTGGCCATGGTCTTTCTGGGGGCAAAAGGAAACACTGCTGCCCAGATGTCCCAGGTGAATCTGCCCACCTCTTGTCCCAGGAAGGGGCCACCTTTTTGTGTTTTAGGGTGTTATACTGTATCATCACTCAGCTTTGTCCCTCAGGAGAAGATGCCAAGGGCCAGGTTGAGGGGTCTCCTCTCCTGAGATTTTTGGGAAAAGTATGTCTATTTAATAACCTGAATTTAAGTATTAAAACTTTGTCCTAGCCCTTTGCTTTTGTTTAGAACATGATACTGGAATTATTTGAAATCTAAGTTGCTAAAACCTAATCTCATTCTTGGAATAAAGACTTTGTAACCATGATTGTTCTATTTCAAGTCGTTGATATACCAGCTTGCCTTTTAGCTTAGCAAAAACACAAACAGAAATATGTAAGAGAGGGTAAAAGGCATGTACCTATTACATGTAGACTCTGTAAGTACTAGGAAGATGGGTTTTACAAATATTCAGTAAGCATCTGCAAATGATGAGGGTTTCCTTTCTGTTTGTTCCCAAGAGGTTTGATAGAGTGGACAGGAGACATGACTGGGGATCGATCCCGCAACCTAGGCATGTGCCCTGACTGGGGTCGAACCCAAAACCTTTTGGTTTACAGGACGGTGCTCCAACCCACTGAGCTACCTGGGTAGGGCAGGATACAAGATTTTAAAAATAAAATCTTTCTGAAACCCCTCTCATCCTTTTCATTTCTTTTTTCTGTTGCTCATGTTCCAACAAAAGAGTTCAGTTTAGGCAGAAAAGCCAAACTTTCACCCCCCCCCCCTTTTTCTGTGTTCTCTCTTCTTCCCCTCTCCCCTGCCTCCCTTTCTCCCTTTTTTCCTCTGTATCTCCCCTCCACCCCATCACTGTTGTTTCTCCGGTCTGTATTCAATATGTAATTAAAATAAAAGCAATGCCTTTAAAGGAACATTTTTGTGGAGGATTTTGAGACTAAAGAACAATACTGATAGTTAAGTTATTTTTGTCAACAGGTGTTTTCTTTAAACACAGAGAAGGACGTTCATGTGGGTTTCCAGTCCCTTCTTGCTGAAATGAACAAACCTGGCGCGCGGTACTTGCTCAGATCGGCCAACAGGATCTTTGCGGAGAAGACGTGTGACTTCCTTTCAGTAAGTTGAATCAGCAAAATAACCAATGTTGTAGTCAAAATACAGCGATCCTGAAGAACTGACACTGATGGTAACTGTTGTTTTAAAAGATCATCATTCTAGAACTGTACCTTGAATTGTTTGAATTTTGACTACTTCTAAAATGCATTGATCGTTTTTCTGGTTATTCGTGGGATACTACTTATCCATTAATAAACTCTGGTATTTTAATATCTAGGAGAGTAAGTTGTGGTCACTTTTAAGAGATGTGTGCTGTTTTCCATAAAAACAAATGTAATATTCAGACTCTTTTGGAGACTTGCTGCTGTTTTATTTAGGAATGTAGCCTGATTGCATACTTGTCTCTCCAAAGACCTTTAAGGAAGTCTGTCTTCGGTCCTGTAATGCTGAGCTGGAGCAGCTTCCCTTTGCCAAAGATGCAGAGAAGTCCAGGAAACATATCAATACTTGGGTCTCAGAAATGACTGAAGGTCAGCGTTCCATGTGCCACCCGGTTTGTGCCTCCTCCCCTTCTCCCTTCTCCCTCTGCTCCTTCCCTCTCCCCTCTCCCCATGTCTGCTCTTCTCTCGCCTCCTCTTCTACCTTCTTCCTCTCTGTTTTTACCAGTGTTTCCGACAATCAGAGTAATGTTTGTTTTGTTTTAAGATTTTATTTATTTATTTTTAGAGAGGGAGGGAAACATCAGTGAGTGGTTGGTTGCCTCTCCTATGCCCCCCATCTGGGTCCTGGCCCCCAACCCAGGCATGTGTCCTGACTGGGAATCGAACTGGAAACCCTTTGGTTCCCAGGCCGGTGCCCAATCCACTGAGCCACACTGGCCAGGGCAGAGTAATGTTAATAGGCTGGATCTCATGGCATATTTGAACTTTAATCTACTCACAGAGGTTTCATCAGATGCTCAGATTTTCAACAGCAGAGACTTCATTTTCTCCATTCTCCCAGGACTTTATTTGATTGATTCAAATATCAGAAGAAACCCGTAGACCTAATTTTCCATTTAATAACTTCTACTAAAACACACTTTTACTTGGCCTGTAACCTTCTCACGCTGGGTGAATACAGCATCTCTGTGGGAAGGAGATTGATGGTCAAATCTTTCCTGAGTCTTACACTTGGGGCTCCTCTTTCCAGATTCCGTGTGGCCATCCATTACCACTGCCTTCACTCTACGTGTTCATCTTACTCATTCTGTTGCCTCTGCCATGTCTTCCACGCCCCTCCCCCGCTTCATTGGACTTGATAGACCTAGACATACGTGATAGGCCAAGTGCAAGCTCATGTCAGGACTGATCACTTCTATAGATTGAAATCACACTTTGTTTAGGGTTGAACCTTATTTCTTTGTATTTCAGAGGGTAGAATTTGGTATCAAAGGGAAGAAGGGGGAGTATCTTTTTTTGCCCCCCTTAAATTTTCCAGGAGTGTCTCGTGTTTTGTTTAAAGAATCAAATAGTAAACTCTATTCTAGAGGCTTCCAGAAGCTTTGCAATGTGCTCACAGTGCCCATTTGAGCCATTCATTCTGGCTGCCTCTGCTGTGCCCACATGTATGTGTGGAATTGCAGCCCTGGACCCCTTCTTGGAGCATTAGAGAAAACCTTTGATTTCACCAAGTGATACAGCCAAGGCCCCTGCAGCTCATCTCTCAGCTCTTGTGAGCCTTGTTCCCCCACCTGGTGAAGTGTTTTCTCTTGAGTGATACAGAAGTCTTTCACTGTCATCACCTTTGTGAATGTTCCTGAAGCACTGGTGATCATGAATGCCACTCCTATGTGCCATTTATTTCCATACAGAGCAATCCAAACTGCAGATGTGACAAAAGAATGTTTAGCTCTTGACTAACAATCAAGGACCTGCCAATAAACCTCATCACGGTTTTCTCATCATGCTTTTGTAACAATCAACTGAATACATTCTCTACTTTTCTGGAAAGGTAAAATTCAGAACTTGTTGCCAGCAAACAGTATTGATGAGGACACAAGGCTGATTGTTGTCAATGCTGTCTACTTCAAAGGAACATGGAGTCGACCCTTCAAGAAAACATGCACAAAGGAAATGCCTTTTAAAATAAACCAGGTGGGGAAAGCTTTTAGAAATCGTGCTAGTTTGATGAAAAAATTGAATGGAAAACTTTAGCTTTGTGAAAGAATAAAATGATTACTCAAAAATAATTTGAAACAACACATTTTGGAGTGAAATTATTCACTCAGTAGATAGGAACTAAAAAAAGAAAAAAAATTGGGGGCATTTTATTACCCTTCTTACTCCCTCTTAATGTCTCCTACACCCATTACGGTTGCCTGTTTCAGGAAACTTAAGGTATTTCTTTAAGTCAAGTTATTTAGATAAGAAGCAAAAGACGGGTGTTAAGGGGGTGTGAGATGACCTGTGTGCATTGGGGGGAGAGAGAGAACAAATGTGAAAATGTTATTTTAATCAGGTATTTTAAAACAAAATAATTGCAGACATGAATTGCTGACAATTCATCCTTATTAATAAACTAATTGTAAGTTGCTAATATTAAAGCAACTAAGATCTGAGTCTTGACATTGAGGTACATAACTTCAATTTAGGCAGGAATTAAAATACTTTGCCAAATTTTCCAACCTTTAAAAAATACCATTTCAATTCATTGGAAATGTATACAGATAATGCATTCTTGTTTTATTGTTGTTTTTTTTTTTTCTTTTTGATAAGGTGTACTTTAAGTAATCAGTTCTCTTGTTGCAAAGCGAGGAGGAGAGAACTTTGATAGCGTTGATTTTAGAAACTATTTTAATTTTTACAATGGAATAGCCTGCATCAACTTTAAAAATCAACTTAATAAGTATAGGACTTCCGGCCAAGATGGAGGCGTAGGTAGACACACTGTGCCTCCTCTCACAACCAAAAGAAGGACAACAACAAATTTTAAAACAAAAAACAACCAGAACTAACAGAAAAGCGAACCGTATGGAAGTCCGACAACCAAGAAACTAAGAAACATACATCCAGACCGGTAGGAGGGGCGGAGAGGACTCGCGCGGTGGGGCGGCGGCTGGCGGATCTGGGAAAGGTGCGGCTGGCCGGGAGAGGTGGCGGCTGCGGCCCGGGCATCCCACTCCCTCGTGAGGATAAACGGGGAGGAACAACTGGGGAGCGGGACAGACCCCACAACCCAGAGTTCCTGCGCGGGGAGGTGAAGCCTCAAAGCCTCTGATTGAAAACTCCTGTGGGGGTTGAGGCGGCGGCAGCGGGAGAAACTCCCGGCCTCACG
>VMDR010008593.1:0-36131 GCA_007922815.1 Macrotus californicus | reverse complement strand
TTCTGTTCCTGTTCTAGTTGTTTGCTTAGTTTGTTTTTGTTTCTGTTTTAGGTTCAGTTGTTAATAGCTGTGAGTTTGTTGTCATTTTACTGTTCCTATTTTTGATCTTCTTTTTCTTAGATAAGTCCCTTTAACATTTCATATAATAAGGGCTTGGTGATGATGAACTCCTTGAACTTGACCTTATCTGGGAAACACTTTATCTGCCCTTCCATTCTAAATGAAAGCTTTGCTGGATAGAGTAATTTTGGGTGTAGGTCCTTGCCTTTCATGGCTTGGAATACTTCTTTCCAGCCCCTTCTTGCCTGTAAGGTTTCTTTTGAGAAATCAGCTGACAGTCTGATGGGCACTCCTTTGTAGGTTACTGTCTCCTTTTCTCTTGCTGCTTCAACCAAGTCTGTGAGCATCCTGATTACCAGTGTTTTGAACTGTGCATCTGATAGGTTGGCTATCTCTTCGTCGCTTAGTTGTATTTTTTCTGGAGCTTTGATCTGTTCTTTCATTTGGGCCATTTTTGTTGTCTTGGTGTGCCTGTTAGGTAGTAAGGGGTGGAGCCTTAGGTGTTCACCAGGACGGGGCAGCCACATCACTGCGTAGTGATGCTGTTTGTGGGGGAGGGGACCGAGAGGGAACAATGGTGGTTGCTCCACTCTCTGCCGGTTTTCAGTGACTTTCCGCGCCACCCACAGTCAAACTGGGCCCCCCTGGTGCTGGTTCCGGTGCTGATTCCCGGCGGGAGGGCCTATGTACGCTCCAGGACCCTGCGGGTCTCTCCAGCGAGCTCTCCTGTGAGGCTGGGAGTTTCTCCCACTGCCGCCGCTTCAACCCCCACAGGAGTTTTCAATCAGAGGCTTTGAGGCTTTATTTCCCCGAGCTGGAACTCTGGGTTGCGGGGTCTGTCTCGCTCCCCAGTTGTTCCTCCCGGTTTATCCTCACAAGGGAGTGGGACGCCCGGTCCATGGCCACCACCTCTCCCGGCCAGCCACGCCTTTCCTGGATCCGCCAGCCACCGCCCCGCTACATGAGTCCTCTCTGCCCCTCCTACTGGTCTGGATGTATGTTTCTGAATTTCTTGGTTGTTGGACTTCCATACTGTTCGATTTTCTGTCAGTTGTGGTTGCTTTTTGTTTTAAAATTTGTTGTTGTCCTTCTTTTGGTTGTGCGAGGAGGCACAGTGTGTCTACCTATGCCTCCATCTTGGCCGGAAGTCCTGGAAAAAGGTGAGTCTTGCCGGGGCTGCCTTAGCTCCTTGGGAAGTCAGAGGAAAGGGGCTCTTGGGGACAGGTTCAGGGGTTATTCAGGGGCAAGCTGCTGCTGCACATCGCTCCCCTGGTTGCAAGTCTTGTGGGGACCCTCAGAGTTTAGGACATGTGTGCCTATGGGGGAAGAAGCAGGGGAAGGGAATGCCTCGGGCTGCTCCCCAGAGGGAGGGCAAGCGAGTGCTGGGCCCCTTGTCCTGAGACTTTTTTCTCTCTCTTGCAGGCAGGAATATTAGGGGAGGTCTCAGGGGAGGGTTTCAGTAGAATGTCCATCAGTTTTCCAGGTGTGCGCTTTCAGGGTTGTGGTCCCCACAGATTGGTCTGTGATGGAGCAGGGGGCTTTTAGTCATTGCAAGTGATCCTGCTGTTGCCTACCTGGTTTTGCTGCTTTTCTGGACCTGCAGCTGAAACATGGCTGAGGCCTATATGTTACTCTCTCGGGAGGTGACCTTCTGTATCTGGCTGTAAATTGCTTGACCAGTTTGTTCAGCTGTCTGTCTCGGTTTCCCTGTTCCACTTGTCCTGGTTTACTGGCCTGTCCCACTCCTATAGTTAGTGCAGAAGCAAACTGGACTGAATGCTCTGAGCTCAGCCACACCCACACTCTAGTCCTGTGGACACCAGAGCCTTAGATCTTCTTGCCCTGGATTCTAACAGTGAGGACAGAGGATGGAGCAGGGTGCCCGAAACTGAGGTGTGCCCCCGCTGGGCGCTATCACGAGCCAGGGCTGGGAGCTCAGCGTTTTCTGTGCTCTCGTGAGCACCAGATAGCTTTTCTAATCTCTCCAGAGACTAGATCTGGAAACAACGGCACACCTTTCTCTTTATTCCCATCCGGGCCTTTTGTTTTCCTTTTCAAAGTTGTGGTAAGCCCTGGCCAGTGTGGCTCAGTGGGTTGGAGCACTATCCCGTAACCAAGAGGGTTGCGGGTTTGATTTCCGGTCAGGGCACATACCTGGGCTGCGAGTTCCGTCCCGTCCTGGCACACACAATCCCCAGCCTGGGGTGTATGGAAGGCAACTACTCGACGCTTCTCTCTTGCATCAATGTCTCTCTCAGGTGAAGATTAAAAAATGTGGTAAAATATACATGATATAAATATAAAATTTACCATTTTAACCATCTGTAAGTGCATTTCTGTGACATCATTTCATTAACATTGTGGCACAACGTTCCCATGAGTTTTGAAAAAATCTTTATTTAGAGCCAAAAGAGATTATGACTTTCTAAATACTAAAAAGAGTTTTTTACCTTAAGGAAGCCGACTGTTCCCCGATGTTTGTGATTGTTGTAAACTTTCACGGCTTTGCAAATAAAGTAGACGGACGAGGCAGGCTGTGGGCCGGTGGAGAGAGAGTGTAAGCCGCAGAACTGGAGCCTGCCCCTCCCCTGACCTGTCACAGTCCCCTTCCTTGCCTCCACTCTCCTTTGTCTCCGTGGCGCTGGAAGTCCACACACCCTGAAGCTGCTCAGCTCCTCACGGAGGAATGAACGCCCGCAGGCCCCGTGCCGCTCTGTGAATAATGGTGATTAATTCCTGCTTTTGTCTGCCTTGGGTGATAGGGGTGGGGGTGGGCAAGCCAGAGCAAAAAGAAGAGCTGGAGCTGACGGTGTGTTTTTTTTAACCAAACAGTCACTATTTTAGGCCATAACTCTGTTAGGCTTTATTTTAGTGTCATTGTTTCAGACGGCAAGTGCATCTCAGGAATTTTGCAGCCACAAGCAGGGCCCTGAGCACGTCATCTTGTGGCACCCGGCACTGGGCCGACCACCAGGGGTCGTGGACCCTGCTTTCAGCTTCCCCATTAACCGTGTGCATGTCCGTGATTCTGAAGGAGGTGGGCTCCATGCCTGCTGAGGTTTCTTGGTGCCCCAGGTAGAGGGACCCTGTTCCTTCCACCAGTCAGGGGGAGTCTTATCTTGGTGCTCTGGACCACTGGGGAGGTTGGAAGGAGGAGTCTGAAGGGTGGGCCTCACTTTGCAGATGAGTTCCATCTGGCTCTTGACCAGGAGTGCCTTTCAGCTGAGGCAGGTTCGGGAGCAGAAACAAGCTCACCCTCGTCTCCCCTCCAGGCTGCAGGACTGCCTGCACCAGGTTGGGAAGCCCTGGGCCCAGCTCAGCAGCCCTAGGGTTTTAGCGCCCTGGATCCCCCAGGGCTCTGTCTGGAGCGGGAGTCTGCTGGGTTCCCACCTCTGCCGCTCAGACCCCCGGTCCTCCCCACCCCCTTCTTCCTTTGTTTTCTTCCCCTTTACCCAGGCAGCCGGCCTGCCTGAGCCCCCAGGCTTGCAGGAGCCTTCCGGAGCATGTGAGCCTGTGGCTGATTTACGGGTGCCGGCTCCTCGGTGTGTGCTTGGCTGCAGAACTTAACGGGCTCTGTCTCCTCAACAGAGGCCCCGCAGCTGCGCGCAGGGGCAGCTGCCTTCCCGGCTGTCACCTCCTCCCGCGCGCGCTGGGGGGCGCTTTCTCCTCCCACACCCGGATTAGTGCTGCCTGGCCCTGCCCTCTGAGGGCTTCGGTGGCCCATGTGGATACGATGTCTTGCACAGTTTACATAGTGATGGTGAGCAAAGGTCATTCATAAACAGTGAGTCATGGGTGGTAGCATTAGCTCTTAAAAATCATAACCAGCTCTCCTGGTGGCCTCTTAAATTGCGTGGGGCTTTTCTTCTCCTCCATAAAAGAGGCAGCGTTAGACCAGAGCTGGCTAGAGCACAGAGCAGGTGTTCGGTCTTTGAGTCTCTGGGTTCAAACCCCAGCTCGCTGGTGAGACTCTGGGTTCCCCTCAAAACACACCTGCATGCACACTCACCCACACGTGAACACTCACATCCATGGAGCCTGCGGGCACACACTTGCGCACACTCCCTTGCACACATCTGAAGTTTGGACCTCAGTAGGCTGGGCTCTGGGTCCTAGGAGAGTGTTGTGTCAGCCCCAAGGGGCCACTGCAGACTGGGTGTTCAGAAATACCTCTCTCCAGGCCTCGGCGTCCCCTTTCCTTCCATCCCAGCTTTCCCTCTACTTTAGAATCTCAGCGCCGTCTACCAGTCCCCTAGCAAATTTCAGGGACAGTCTGAGCATCTGGTTAGGCCTGGTCCAGGGACATCTGTGCTGGAAGCCCCAGCTGGGTTGTAGAGTGAAATGCCTCGAGTGGGTTGGCAGTGTCTCTGAGAGTCAGACCCTGGCTGGCAAGTGCCACACCATCTGCCGCTTTCCTCAGTGGCCACCAGAGTGGACCTTGGGAGCAGAGGGCCCTAAACTTACCTGGGCCCTAAACAGGGCCCTAAAATTACCTGCTGGCTGCTCAGACTTGAGCAGCACTACCTAAAGGAAGGGACACAGGGTTCCCTGACAGAATCACCAGGTCCTGGGTTCTCTACTTCCTGGCTATGAAATCTTGGGCAAATTATTTAACCTCTCTGAGCCTGTTTCCTCACCTATAAAAATGAGGATGAAAGAATGTATCCTGTAGTGAGTGTTGATAAAATTAAGAGAAAGGATTCATGTATAGCACTTGTTATTTTATTGGGACTCAATACATAGCAGCTATAATAAATATTATTTTCTTTACTCTCTGGGCCAAGGTTTTGACCCCGGGGAGAGGGGACACCCATCGGCACACGTGCCGATGCATCCAGCGCTGGCTCCAGCAGCAGGGCCAGTGAAAGCCTCCTGCATGTGTCCAGGAAGCCCCAGGGTGTGATGATGATAAGCAACACAGGCTTCTGGCTCAATCCCTAACCTTCTGGGGTTCCTTGTTCTCCCCTTTGACCCTGGGGTGTCTGACTGGGATGCCAGACCACCCCTGTGCCGAGTGCAGGAGAAGAAACACGTGGGGCTCTGAAGGACTACGGCCATGCTGGCCAAGGGCCGGTGGTCAGTCCTGGGTCACCTCAGGGGTCTGCCCTGGGCTCCTGTCAGGCCTAGAAGAGCTGCTAAAATAGATGTCAGGAGAAAGGCCAGAAGTGCTGAGCAGCTGCTTGGTGTCTGCATGGGCAAAAGGCCAAAGATGCCCCTGCCCCAGCGGAGAGAGGTGTGGAGACCAGGGACTGGCGGGCTGAGCAGAACCAGAAGGAACGAGGAGTTGGGGACCCACAGCCTCAGGCCAATGCCCTCATGTTTCCCAGACATGAGATGCTTCATTCCTGGGTAGCGCGTGAAGAGCAGCTTTCTCTCCCTGGGGTGAGGACCCAAATCACATTTTCTGGCGTGTGAGGAGGACAGGACATGAAGCCTTGCGAGGGTCCCTTGGAAGAACCATGTTAAAATAACATAGGGCACTGTTATAATTCTGTAGTGTTAGTGAATAAAATAAAGTTAAAAAATTTAAAATAATGCTTAAAATATCCTTATTGTATGTTTTTAATGCATATAACATTTATATTCCAATAACACCCATATACAACTTATTATAAATAAATACACACATTGATTTATTAGGATGTGTACTCAAAATTTATGTTCATGTTTCAAAATTTATGTTTCTTGAACTTTGTTGATTCAAAGTACAAGAAACTATTTAAAATTATTTAATCCCCTATTATTGGGCACTTAGGTTGTTTTCCATATTTTCCCTTTTGCCACATCCCTGCTTACTTTCTGGGATTAAGTTCCTAAAAGTAAAAATATTTAGTCAGAAAGTATGCTTTTAAAAATTTTTCTAAATTCAAGTATAGTTGGTATATAAACTTGTATTGGTTATATTAGTTTTCAGTTATATTATATTAGTTTCAGGTGATTTGATATATTTTTACATTACAATGTGATTGCTTCCCCAATTCTATCAACAGTAATCATCTGCCATCATGCAAAGTCATTACAATATTATTATTGACTATATTCTCCTTTCCCTTTTCACCTGTCCTCCACCCCTCTATTCTGGTAACCATCCCTCTAATCTCTGTTTCTGTAAGGCTTTGTTTTGTTTTTAGATTCCACATATAAGTGAAACCATGTGGTATTTGACTTTCTCTGCCTGACTTATTTCACTTAGCATAATCCTTTTAGATCCATTCATGTTGTCCCAAAAGGCAAGAGTTCATTCTTTTTTATTACTGCATAATGTCATATAGATACATATTTGTATACACTATCTAATATACAAGGCCTGTCCAAAAGTATCCAGGCACATAATATGAAAAATAGAGACATTTACTGAAGAAGATACAAGATACAAGAAACATTGCACATAGGATGATGACACCTCAGTCCCCTTCAGAGGAAGCACTTTGGGACCTCACACAGTTCTCCCAATCGCCATCAGCTGCCCCATCATATTTTCCTGAATCTCATTGACAGTCTGAAATCTCTTCCCTTTCAAAGGTGATTTTAATTTTGGGAAAAGTCGGAAGTCGCAAAGTGCCAAATCTGGGCTGTAGGGGGGCTGAGTCACATGGGTAATTTGATGTTTTGGCAAAAAACTCTGCATGAGACGTGATGCATGAGCAGATGCATTGTTGTGATGAAGCTGCCCATCACCAGTTGCCCATAGCTGTGGCCTTCTGAATCACCTGAATAGTTTCCATGGAGGAATGATCAAGCTTTAATGCAAAATTTGGTGCAGATTCATTGCTTACTTGCTCAGTCATTTTGAATGTGACGGCCGCACAGTACACATGCTCACTAAATGGCATCTACCACCCCCACTGACTCATCTATCACTAAGAAACTCATACAACTCAATAAGAAACAAAATAATGGGCAGAGTCCCAGGCTAGGTGGCTCAGTTGGTTGGAGCATTGTCCAGTACACCAAAAGTTTGTGGGTTTGAACCCCGATCAGGGCACATACCTAGGTTGTGGGTTCCATCCCTGGTCAGGGGCTGAATGGAAGGCAACTGATTGATGTTTCTCTCTCACATCAATATTTCTCTCTCACATCGATGTTCCTTTCTCTCTCTGTCTCTCTCTCCCCCTTCCTCTTTAAACATACCCTCAGGTGAGAATTTAAAAACAAATAGGCAGAGGACATGAAAAGACATTTCTCCAAAGAAGACATGCAGATGGCCAACAGACATATGAAAAGGTGCTCATCACTAATCAGGAAAATGCAGATCAAAACCACGATGAGATATCACCTCACACCTGTCAGAATGGTTATCATAAAAAAGTCAACAAACAACAAGTGCTGGCGAGGCTGTGCAGAAAAGGGAACCCTAGTGCACTGTTGGTGGGAATGCAGACTGGTGCAGCCACAGTGGAAAACAGTATGGAGATATCTCAAAAAACTAAAAATAGATATACAATAAGACCTAGCAATTCCACTTCTGGGTATTTATTTTAAAAAACCCAAAACACTAATTCAAAAAAATATTTGTACCCCCAATGTTCATCGCAGCCTTATTTACAATGGTCAAGATATGGAAGCAACTTAGGTGTTCACAGATAGGAAAAGTATGTTCATTTTAAGAGAAATATTTATTTATTTATTACAGATTGCCTACAGAGAGATAGGAAATCTGTAATAATTGGTGTTCTCACCAGCATCCATGAGAGTGCTTTCTCCCAGCCCCTGAGTTTATATGAATCTGATTCGTCTGCCAGTTGGAGGGGCCCAGAGCTCAGGGGACACAGTTTGGGGCAGGAAGCCTGGGTGACCACAGACAACAGCCAGCACGGGCATCCTTCGCCTCAGCCCCTTCCTCTCTGTGAGGATGAACTTCCTGGGGACTAATGGGCATGGCTCTCAGGTTTTCATGGGGAGGGGTGCAGGGTCATCTTGCTTAGAGGGGGACTAGGGGGTCCGTAAGTGAGGTTCTGTTTCTGGAAACTGCCTGTGGGCTGATGATGATCCTTAAGGATCAAAAGCAAGTGGAGAGAAGCCTCCTCCACTCAGACCATGTGGAAAGCTTCTTTTTTCCTTCTGTAAACCTTGCGTTAGGACAAAAGCAAGCTTTGCTGAATGCTTCAGGCCCAAGTTCTGTGACTGGCTCTCACAGCCTTTTGCTAACAGAGCAGAGTGGGCTTCCCGCCAGAATCACCATAGCTAGGTTTCCCCAGACGAGTGGACTCACAGCAGAACGGTGGCATTTTCTTCTCCATTTCATTGTCCCTTGAAGCCAGCACACTGTTCCACATCAAGCTTTTTTCTCTGCCTGGAGACACAGTCCATTAGAGCCCTGTGAAGTAGCTGGCTGATCTGACACGGGAATTCAGACCAAGCACTGAAAGTGGCCCCTGTTTGAAGGGGTTAACTTCTAAGACTGTATTTGCATATTGGCCTTGGATGCATTTCTCAAGGAACAGGTTGTACCTCTCACCCCAATGGCACCTTTGGGTCCTTGGGAATCAGACCAGCCTTGTGGTAACGGTGATGGTGGGGCATTCGGCTTCCATCTTTGTCTCTGGTCCCACAATGAGCCCTAACTAAGTGTCTCAGCAGCCCCATACCCACTTCTTTCTTCCTGGGTTCTCCTAACCTGACCCAGGGCTGGAGGGGAACTTTGGGGAAGTAGAAAGTCTGAAGGCCCAGAGAGAAGTAAATGCAATTGTGGGATCTAAAGGGAAGGTGATTTATTTGCCCTCCGGGAGCAAAGGACTTGGGAAGATTTGTGACCACTTGCTTCAGGCCATTTACATAGGTCTCCAAAGCTGCCAAAGAGCCCGGAAAGCTGACTGAGGGATGTACCAGAACAAGTAGGTGGTATCTAAAGAGGCCAGATCAACTTTTCTATGAGTGCTCTCAATCCATCTTCTTCCTCTCCCCTCTCCCCCGGGATCTTACACACACACACACACCCCGGTTCATTTCATTCTTCCATCCAACTAGCCAACCAGCCAGCCATCTATTTGTTTTTTATTTGTTCATTCATTCACTCAACAAATGTTAAAATGATTTAAAGTACATGGCTGCAGCTAAGAGGGGTCTGAGAGGGCTCTGACCTCAGACTTCACAGGTGGGCAGGGTTAGGGTTCGCAGATTTGCAGGTCTTGAAAACTCAATTTTATTCTCTTGCCCAGAGGTTCTGAGGAACTGATTTATTCTAAAGAAGCCATAAGAGATTGATTTATAAACCTGAAGGTCAAAAATCAATTATACCTCAAGCTAGATTGGGTGGATAACCAGTACAAGTGTCCCCTCCTGGGCAAATTAAAGTCCAGGAGGGAGCTTCGTACTTTAGACAACTGCAGGGAATTCTCCTTCTCACACCAGGAAGATTCCTCTCTAGATAATGCTATGGTCCATTAGCCACACAGCAACCAGAGTGGTGTTTGCAAATGTGGATCAGACCATACCTCTCTCCTGCTTAAAACCCTGTGATGGTTTGTCACTGTATTTAAAGTAAAATTCCAACTCCTTACATTTGAGTACAAAGCTCTGCAAGGTTTGCTCCTGCCTCCCTCGCCAGCTTTACCTCCTGTCTTCTTACTGCTAAGCACTTTGCTCTAGCCATTTCACCCTCCTTTCTGTTCCTTCACTGTCCAACCTGAACATTTCACACTGCTGCTGTGCTGGAGCCTCTGCCCGCAGCTCCCACCACAGCCTGGTGCCTGCAGGCTTTGTGGGGCACGGACCTTGTCCGTCTTGTCCAACAGTCCATCCCCAGTGCCAGCAGAGGTGCTCGGACTGTTTGTTAAGTGAAGGAGCAGTGCCAGGTAATGATGGGGTAGGCTCTGCTTTGAACATGGTGGGAAAAGAATTTTGGATTTTGTTCAGTAGGGTGGAAAAGGGATGGATGTTAGCCCTTTACTTTCTTGTTTTTCTCCTGTACTTCCTCCTGGTCCTGCACCCCTCCCCCTTCTTTTGGTTATATATCATCACCAACTTGCAGTTCCCATGCAGAGAAAATCAGTTTGGCTGTTTTGCCATCTCAGAATAGCACTGAAGAAACTATGGTGGCACAAGGAACAGCTGGATTTTGGCGAGTAACCAGAAAACTAAAAGGAAACCATGGATAGCTGAAAGCTGTTTTGAGTTGGTCTGTGTGTGGGGTGGGGGGAGGCAGGAAACTGTAGCTGGGAGCCGAGGGTGAATAGAGGGAACAGGGCAAAGATGAGGCTAAGGAAAGCTTGTGAAATTCTCCCCCTGCTTCACAACTGCCTGTATTGTTTGAGGAGATTGGATAGGAGTCCAGTAACTGCTTGATGCTCAGGTAGAGGAGGTTACCCAAGATGCACGAACAGGGAATGTGGTGGATTTGGTAAAATAAGGAACTCTACTCTTGGATGGCTGCAAGGCTCTACAGGTACCAAATCCAGCTGTGTCGTGAATTTGGGACATTTGGGAAATAAGAGAGTCTGACCAACAGCCACTATACAGGGTGGGGCAAAAGTAGGTTTACAGTTGTTCATATGGAAAATAATACAATAATAGATAATAATGTAAGAATAAACTCTGTGTTTTGCATGCTCACAACTGTAAGCCTACACCTGTACTGCTGACCTGATGCTTTATCAGTCTGCTCTTTAAAGCCCTGAAGCTTTGTAAAATCAGCTGCAGGTCCTAAAGAGTCAAAGCCTGTGTGTGGCAGAGTCACAGGAATACTTCTGAGCTTCAGACTGGGGCCGAGTTTAAGCCAGCTGCTTCTTTCTTTTTTAAAGGAACCCGCCTTGGCTGGGATGAGAAAACTCAGCTTGGCCTCGGCCTCCTAGGTCTGAGGGCTGGATTGGTGTGTTGCCAATTGTTATTGGTCAGTGTGAGAGGACGAGTAAGAAGGAGGAGCAGGAGGCTCTGCAAACAGGGCTCCCTGAAGAAAGCAAGTGCCCAGAACTGTCCAGCATGATGTGGCTGCAAGGTCATGGACTTCTACCCTGGCTCTGTTAGCTGGGAGGCCTTGCGCAAGTCCCCTAGCGCCTCTGGGCCTCAGACTCCTCATCTGTAAAGCTAGAGCTATGAGGTGGGAAGGGGTTGTTTATGGCCCCTGCTGGCTCTGACATCTGTCGCTTACAATCAATCCTCAGCCCAGACCAGTCCCACATCTCCTTGGGTTAGATGGGAAATTCATCTCCCTTGCAGATTAAACACCTATTGATTTTTTCCTTCGGCAAAAGGGAATGAGACAGCTATTTCTTTCTCTGCAGACAGAGGCAAAGAAAAAAGCAAAGACAAATCAGCCTCCCATTCGTCGCTTTCCTGTTCAGGCCTGAATGCTAAACAGCCTTAGCTCCCAGGGGTGACTCAGACTATGCAGCTCATAGAGATGTGGAGCTGGGTCTTGATAGATGATGCAGTCCTTCTCTGAGCTGAGGAAACAAGGACCGCCCCCCGCCCCCCCCCCCCCATGGGAAACAACGCGGAATTAGGTAGTGATAGTGCTCGAACCCGAGTCTAGATAGCTATCCATCCAGGGTGAACACAATTGCATAGCTCTTTGCCACAGAAACCTTTGCAGGGCCGGTTATCAGGGGCTGGTTAGGCTCTATTGCTTCCTTGTGTGTATACAATCAGATGATCCCGCTGGCGTTTTGCTTCCCTGATTGGAGCTTACGTTGACCTCAATTAAGCCATCAGCTTGGCTCTCCCACACAGAGCCTGGCTTCTGGCCGGAGGCAACTCGCCACCCTTTGTAAACAGCCGCGGCCTGTGATAGGTGGCTTGGGGGGGGGGGGGAGCGCTGGCGGCCAATGGCGAGCGCGGGCAGACGGGGCTTCCTGGGGCGTGGCCGCGGAGTGGCGAGTGGCTGCGCGCGGTTTGCAAACACTCGTTCTCTCTGCCACCCAAGTGTGGGGCAGTGTGCTGCAGACTGGTAGTATCTCACCCCACCCCGGCCGGGCCTTTGCTCTGGATTTTAATGGACGGTTCTTCTCCTCGAATTAGTCCAAGCGCATTAGTGTTAGTAGACGTGCAAGGCCTCCCGGAGGACTGTGATGGATGTTGCCGGTCACAGAGGAGCTAACCCCAAAGGTCTGGACACACGAGCCCAGCGAAGCCTGCCTGCTCCGGTGGTCCACGCGGCAGAAACACCGTTTCCAGTGTGAGGGTCCGTCATTGCCCACCTGGACGGCCACGGACACACATGTGCTACCTCCTCCAGAATCTACCCCCAATGCAAGCCACTCTGTCAGGAATGCGGGGAGGGGCCCTCACATACCACCTTCCCCCGCCCGCGGTGGACCTAGCCCTTACGCCCCAGCAAGCCCACCTCGGCCCCACCTGTCGCGGGCGCACACCGGCCGGCTCCGCCCGCACGGCCCCGCCTACACTGCCCTGCTGCAGGCCGCGCTTGCGGGTCTGGACTCTTGCCTGCTCTCGTCCTCCGCTCTCACTCGCACCACGCCCGACCCCCAATACCTCCATAGCACCCTCTGGCGGGGATTAACGTGCCTTCCTCGGCGCCAGCCTACTGAAGGGACTTGAGCTAGGCACCAAGAGCCCTTCCCAGCGCCCAATTTTGCGGTGGGTTCGTTCGATTACCTGCCTTGCTGTTTCTTCTGTATTTATGACCCTGCTCACCCCGCGGAAAGGGTGGCACAGCTAGCCAATTAGAATGCAGTCGTCTCTGAAAGTCGTGGTAACGCACACTTCCCAGGATCACTCACACACTGCACAATCTCATGACCAAAATCTGACTGTCAGCACTTAGTGTGACTTCCCCCCTATCTTCCAGCAACAAAAAGCTGAAAATAAAAACGAGCCCTTTTATTAGGATATAGAGATCAGTCTTCTTCTTAAGTGAATACAATTCTCCCCACCTAGGACCTGTCTTCAGCCTTAAGAGGGAGGAGCGCCGACATAAAAGGAGTTGGTCCACGTGTTTTGCATCCCAGGCTTGTTTTCTCTCAGAATTTTAAATAATTTCATGTTTTCCATTAGCTATCATGACATGCACTTATGAACTGCACCAAGCAGAAAACAGACCCATTTGAAATACATCAATTTGGTCATCTTAAAACTCATGGGAGGTTACAGCAGGTTGGAGTATGAAGGGGCTGGAAGAACGGGGCTGTTGTACACCTGAGGACTCTCAGATATGACGTGGGAGCCTCCTCTCATTTCCACCCTTGGAAAAAAAGTGCTGTCATCATTATTTCTGTGCTCAAAAACGTAAGATGATTCCTTGTGTGCCCCAACGTACTAAAAACACAAAATCCTGCCTCCCATCACCTGAGGCACGAAGAGGCAGCTCTAATTAAACCAACGAGCCATGCTATGTGCTCCCACTTCCATGCTGTGCCCTGCCCAGGATACCTTCCTTTCACCCCTCCACGGTCTGCACCAGGTGAATCCCCCACTCTTCGTTCACGTCGGTCAGTTGCAGAGTGCAGCCCTTAACTGCTTCTGCCTCAGTGAGTACTGGAATCAAAGGCCTTTCAAATGGGAGGGTTGGTCCAGTGCTGGATAAGAGGCCTCTGGTTCCTGCAAGGTCCACTTCTGGTCTTCACGTGGTCCTTGGTTTGTGGAGCAGTGTGGAAGGTCTGGGGAAAGTGAATTCACTTGTAGTCAGCAAACAGGAATGAAGGGGAGTGAGGCAGGAAAGTTGAGAGGTGCCAGTCCAGGTCAGCACCCATAGCAGCTATTACCTGTTTGCTATTTGTCCCAAACTCCATAATAACCCTAGGCAAGACACAAAGATAATTTGGAGAGCCTGTCAATTTATCACCAGCCTCGTCTGACCAAGAAAAAGAAGGTGGAGAAAACGCACCAAGAGCGATTTGCCAGGCAACCCGAAATAAGGCTGTCTGAAACTGGGGCAGACCAGAAATTGCTGTTAGCATAGAAATGAAGATCTTTCCAGAAAACAAAATGGTGCAAGCTCCTGCTTTCTATCCTCTGGCACCCACCCAAACAGTTCCAACACAGCCCTTGGCTCGTAGGTTTGTGAATACCCAGCCAGGACCAGGGGAGTGGGGTGGGTGGTCCGGGCGGTCACCCACCCCCACCTGCTTCTGGAAATGCCGTGCTGGCTGTGGCTGAGAAGGAAAACCCAGGTCCTCAGAGGCCAGGGGTGGGCAGGCCCTGAGCAGAGAGGAGGGAATTCTGCTGCCCTCAGAGTCTGCGTTCATTTGCGCAGAGTTTGTTGGACCTCCAGGGCAAATTCTTTAGCCAAATCATGGGGCGGGGGGGAGGGGGGTGTAAAATGATGTCCTTGAGAGTTGCCTCTCCCTTTTCCATGTGAATGCATTAACTACCTAAAAGGTAGATGCTCTCTTTGGTAAACTCAGGACAAAAAGTTATTTGCCATTTGTTGGTGATAAAGAGAATAGGATTCTAAAATTTTCCTCCTAGTTTTGTTTATAGACTCTGGGTGGAAGGTCCTGCTTAGCCTACGTTACACTTACGCTAACGACGCCATCCACCGTTTAAGCACTAACCAGGAGGCAGACTCACGAATGAGTGCTGTGCATGGACAGTTTGTTTTATCCCATGACTGCTCCATGCAGGGGGCATGAGTAACACCCCTTTTGTAAAAGAGGAACTGCCGGCCCAGAAAGGTTAAGTAGTTGACCAAAGCCACACAGCTTGTAAGTGGAAGCTTGGGACTCAAACCAGGAGATTCTGGCCCTGAAGCCCTGGAGCTCCTGATAGGACCCCAGCAAGGCCAGAATTGTGGGGTTGGAGGGGGGACGAGAACTGTGACCCTGGCAGTGGGGAGCCCGTTTGCAAGGCGGAGACAGAATCAGGCAGCCCACCATCCCCATGAAGGAGTTCCGAGGGCACCAGGACCTGGCTGCCTTGGACTCCTGCCCCTGCCCACCAAGGTCCCATGACACAGACTCATCCCTGGGCCCGTGTACATTTCCCTGGATGGGGTCCAGTCCTGCCAGCTATGTCCCCAGCAGTGGGAGCACTCTGGGCCTCTACTCCAGCAGCCAGCGCCAGGGGCAGGTGATACAGACGCTCTGGGAGCTGGCCCAAATGCGGAGGGTTGGAGAAGAGTGACTGACCCCCGGGGAATGCCCTCCATGTGCTGCCTCTTGTAGTTCCTCATTTAATCCCTACAGCTGCCCTCGAGGGTAAATGTAATCCCTGTTCCCATTTTACAGCTGAAGAAGGGGTTCAGAGAAGGTAAAATAACTCGTCCAAGGTTGTTCTGTTGGTAAGTGTCAGAGTTGAGTTGATTTTCCTAAGACAGGACAAGGGCGCTTTAGGAACTGGGGAGGAGTCAGAAAAGCCCTGGGGTGTGCCATGTGTGTGGAGGACAAGGAGTATGGGGACATGCAAGCTTACGTGTGTTTGTTGAGTGTGCTGGCAGCCGATGGGGTGGGGAAGGCATGGAGATATCCAAACTGCATTCTTCTGTTTGCTCAGGTCCCGGGCGCTCGACAGTTGTTAATACTCTCCTGGAAATATATTTTCAACCACTTTTATCACCCCCACTGCTGCGGTCAAGCCACCATCAAAGCTCCCCGGGAAGACTGCGGCCTCCTGGTTTGTCTCCCTGCGCCTGCTCTCGCCCTTGTTTACTCTCTGCTCCGCAGGCAGTCGCAGATTCCAGGTAGAAGTCAGTTTGGCAACCCTCTGCCAAACCCTCCAGGATTTCCTCCCCATGAATCATCTCCTGTCCCCTCCTCACCTGTCTGCTCCCATCTTCTACCACTCTCCTCTGTGCCTTCCTCAATTCTTGCCTCTGGGCCTTTGCACTTGCTGTTCTCTCTGCCTAGGATGTTATCCACATGTTTTTTTCTTCACTTCTTCACATATTGAGTCAAAAGTAACTTCAGGAAGGCTTTCTTATCTGAAATTTCAACCACCCCCTCACACTTCACGTCTCTCTTCTCTGTTTTCTTTTCCCCCTTATTATTTCCTTATACTTTCTATTTTTCTTATTCACCTTCTGCTTCCCCAGGTAGCGTGGAGCCTCCTTGAGGGCAGGGGTTTTTGTCTGTGTTGATATTTGGTGAGTTTCTTTTGTTCACTGCTGTAATCCTGGTGCCTAGAACAGTACCTGACACACATTGTGAGCTTGATAAATATTTGCTAAGAAAAGAAATAAGTGAGTTCCACAATGTATCCTTGTCATGGAAAGAAGCCAGAATCTTTGGATAGGACAGGAAGGGAGGACTGGGTGGTCCTCATTTCTCTAATGAAAGATGAGACATTTTCACTCTTGTGTACCACAGCTTTTCTAGTGTATGTGTCCCTGGAGTGTTAGCACGTGGAACATGGTGTGCACACCATTATGTCAGCCAGTATGGCCAAGGGCTGTCCAACCTGCCCTGCATTTCTGCAGGCTGGGTGCTCCAAAGAAATGTGCACAGGGACCCTTCCAGTTATCCTGACTTCCTTCTTAAAGTGCTCGCAGTTCCTACTTTTTCTATGGTTTCCTAAACTTGACCTAGATGTATCATGGACGTGGTGTGTTGACACCTTTTCAAGAAGGGTCTGGCGACCTAGTCTTCTTTTTCTGATACTCACTGTTCCAAACTGGCCTTTTTTATTACGACAAAGGTATCTACACACAGTGGCTTGTGCGAGGAGTCTATACCGGAGAAGGAATTCCTTGCAGTAGAGTCTGCGGGTGGTTTCTATTGTGTATGTGAACTGAATGGAGGAATATCTTCTAAAGGATTTATGTGGTGTGAATCGCTATTGTAATGGAAGGCATAACTTGGGGTCCTTGGCTGTAACTGGCTCCTTTGTCCTCCACCCCTTGAAACATAAGTGTGGTTCAATAGCGCTTTCTCACTTGTCAAGTGTGTGAAAGGAAGAAGGGTTCACTTTGAAGGGTGAGGAGAGCAAAGACCCCTGAGCTACAAATGGATGTCATGGAAGGTGATGGCTGTGGGAAACCCTCCACATCCCTCCCCTCCCCTCCTTTGTTATGTATTGGGGTAACAGATCAGTGTGACCAGCCCCTGTCAGCTTAGGGAGTCCCACAGGAAGCCCTCCATAGGTCCAGGAACAGAATGAGGTATGTCAGTGATGGAAGTATACAGAAAGCAACCCTCACTGCTGTAGCAGTCCTGAAATAGCAGGAGGCCAACAGAAAGCCAAGGGTTTTCTGGGAAACCAGACACTGTAGGCATCAGGGCAGGGGCTGCCTTCTCCTCTGGAGGGGCTGCCCTGGTTCCCGACACAGGTGCTGCTGCCCTGCCTACCCCATCAGGGTGTCACCTGAGAGCTGCCAGGAAGGACCTTAGAGCAGGGGTGTCTAACCTTTTGGCATCTCTGGGATATACTGGAAGTAGAAGAGCTGTCTTGGGCCACACATTAAATACATTGTGACACATATCACACAAAAAAACTCATAATGTTTTAAGTAGATTTATGATTTTGTGTTGGACCTCATTTATAGCCATCCTGGGTTGCATGCAGCCCGTGGGCTGCAGGTCGGACACCCCTGCCTTGGAGGGCCTGCAAAGCTGGCAGGCCATGGGGTGGGACAGGAAGGACTCCTGATCAGACTGGACTGTGGCCACAGAGTGAATGAGGTAAATTCCTCAGGTGCCAGCCCAGGGGGACAGTTCCTGGCATTTAAAAAGTACAGGCCTCTTGTCCCCAGAGTATGGGCTACATGGGACTTCAAGTTAGTGAGCCCTGGGGTGAGTCCTGACTCCAGCTTTATTGTCTGGGTGACGTTGGAAGGTCTCTCTGATATGCAGTGCAGAAACTAAGGCCTAACGAGACAGACAGGGCTGTTGCTGGTGAGAGAACAGGGTCAGTGAGATGATGCACACGAAGAGCCTGGCATACAGGCGCTCATTAGGCCCTAACCAAGTCTTGCTGTCTGTCAGGGTCCTGTTCAGAAGACGGACTGGTGTTTAACAGAGCTGCTGAGAGAGCGAGAACCCAAAGAGGAATCTGGAAACCTGCGCTGGGCTGCGCTGCAGCTGGCCATGTGGCCCAGGCAAGGCTCTGCTACCCGCACTGCAGCCTCCTTCCAGGTAAACGGAGGGGCCTGAACTTCAAAGACCCCTGACTGACGATGCCTTCTAGCTCCCACATCATGTGATTTGTGAGTCATGAACCAAGGTCATTTTTAATTGGACCTCAGCAAAGAGAGGACATAGGGCGCAAGGGCCCACCAAACTTCACAGAGGTTTTCTCCCGAGCTGGTGGCTGGGTGTTTGTGTGCACACACACTGTGCGCTTTGAGGAGCTTTGCTAATATCATGATTGTTGTTCTCACTCACACAGAAGACCGGATCTCAAACTGGCCCATGAAACACAGGGACGTCCTTCACACATGGCAGATGGGGCACTGATTCCTGGGTTTGGCTGTGCCCCAGGTTCACTTAGGAACCTGCTAAAAGTACAGATTCTCAGACCCCACCTTCTGCTTATTGGTTAAGAATCTGTGGGCAAGCTCAGGGGACTACAGTGTCATCGATCTCCCCAGGCGGTACCAACAGCTATATGAGCATGTGCACTGGGGACCCACTGGAACAGGCGATTGCCTGCAGTGTGGGGTCTGAGATGCATGGGACACACCCTCCCGAATGACCCAGCAGTGAGACAGAAGTCACCCCTGAAGTGTTCCTCCTTGACCGAAAGTGTCCCCAGTTGACGTGCCCTGGCCCAACAGATGGGACAGCCCTGTGACCAGGCATCATGCACGGCTTCTCAGGCACTTTGCCAGAGACTGCTGGGGAGCTGCTCCTTGGGGACAATGCTCAGTAGGGCCAAAGAATGAGCAGAGAGGTAGGAAGGGGCTGCACCGCTCCACCAGGGCTGCCATGACAAAGTGCTACAGGGCTGGGTGGCCCAAACGATGAAATGCATTTCCTCTCTGACTGGAGGCTGGAAGTCTGAGATCAAGGTGTCGGCAGGGTGGGTTTCTGAGGCTTCTCCCCTCAACTTGTAGGTAGCTGCCTTCTTCTGTAGTTTCCACATGGTCCTCCCTGTGTCCCACCCTCCTCTTCTTACAAGGACACCGGTCATATTGGATTAGGGCCCACCCTTGTGACCTTATTTTAATATGATTACCTCTTTTAAGGTTCCTACCTCCCAATTCAGCCACCTCCTGAGGTACTGGGGTTAGGACTTCAACATATAAAGTGGGCAGGGGTGGGGGTCACAGTTCAGTCCAGAGCAGGAGTACTAAGGGCCACACGGAGAAGAGAAAGGGAAGGTGGGGCCACGTCACACTCCCTTGCTCTGTCCACATCGCACTCCCTTGCTCTGCTCCAAGCTTGTCTCCTGGCTGGCCCTCGCATCAGCCTGTAAGGGCTCACCACCTCCGTATTTCCCTTGGAAGGGAGCACTGGGCCTTCCAAAGCCCCCTCCTGGTTCTTATCCCAATTATTCTTCACAGTCATCAGGGCACGTTTAGTATTATTTTGCAGGAAAATAGAAGTTCAGAGAAGTTCAATGGGTTATCCAAGGACACTATGATTCGCACCCAGACTTTCTGGCGCCCAGGATAGTGTTCTTTCAATGGGCACACTAGGCACCTGTTATGTGTACTGTGTCCTTTTCTTTGGCCTCAGGGGGCTTGGGGTGCAGTGTCTGAGGAAGGCTGAGAGCTGGCAAGGGCTGGTGCAGAGAGAGATTCCACTTCTTTCTTTTTTGCTTTGGCCACCTCTTACCTGCTATTGTCTGATGGGACTCCTGAGAAAATGAAGCCCACTCTCCCTACAGGGCTAGGAGTTTTTCCCTTTTTGCCTATTTAAAGCATGGATCTTGCCTAAAAATGCATGTTGTATTTACTTTGGTGTGGGTGGTGAGAAGCCTCAAGAGCCAAGGACCAGGCTAGCTCCCGTGAGGCTGGGCCCCGGCAGCAGGGCCTGTGGGGTGGACAGCTGAGCTGGAAGTTAGTGAGCCATCTGGAGGATTCGATTCACAAACACTGAACAAGTGTTCTCCGGCCTCGGCCACAAACAAGACGCAGCCTCTGCTGTCACTTCACAGAAGCAGAGAGGTGAACAGTGAAGTAAATGGATGATGACGTGACAGTGTCATGAGCAGACTGATAGAGATGTGTGCATCGAGGTCCTTGGCGATAGTGGGGTTAACGGGGCAGCAGGCAAGAGGGAGGAAGGGAGTGGGCGGTTAAGGAAGGGGCTGAGCAGAGAGTGATGGTGCCCCTAGCTGTGTGTGTAGTGAGCACATTGTGATGCACACACACGCACAGCTCTTGTGATGCACAGCGCGTGTCCTGCATTCTCTGTGTTCCCTGAGCCCACACCACGGAGGCGGAAGTCTCTGCGGTTCATGGATCCCAGGCTGCTGGCTGCCTTCAGCCAGGGCTGGAGTTTTCAGAGGCTGGCATGCTGCAGATGGCTGAGACCAGTCGGGGGAAATGACGGGGACAGCAGTGTCACAGGGCTTCCGCCCTGTGGTCACCTCAGAAGACAAGCTCAGCTGCCTAGGAATTTGTCGGATATGTCTCTGAGGCCTCAAGAGGGTGGGCAGGAAGTTAAAGCAAGTGGGCAGACAATGATTACAAACCCAGCAGAGCACCTGTGTGGGGCTTGCGAGTGGAGAGTAACCATTTTGTCACTCTGCTGTTGTGCTCTGACTTGGGGACTTGCAACAGGAGTATGCTTGGGCTGCTTGGGCCAGCAGGACAGGACTCGCCTGGGTCGTGCACACAGGGTCCACTCGTAGCTGGAGACAGGGCTCCCGCAGTGGCTGAGCCTGGAGGTCTGTTTGGTGGCCCCGCCCCGCCCCCTCTGCCCCTCAGATCGCTGCTTCGCATTCTGGGCACGGATTACTTAGCAGTGAGCCTGGAAGAAAGAAACCCCAGGTTGCCTGTGAGTCTGGGGCAACACAAATGTCTAGGCCTCAGTCAGTCTGTAAACTGCTCTCTCTGGCGGGGCCAGGGGCAGAACTGCGTGTTTGTTTGTTTTCGAGTCCTTATGCTAATCAAGGAGTGATGGCAGTCTTTTCCTTGCTTCCAACCAGGCTCATAGAATTGGCTTTGGGTTCTTGTAGCTTTTACCCAAAAGCCAATTCCCCAGCTCACAGGACAGAGGCCCCTCCCCACTCTCCATTCAGTGCAGAGCTTTGGCCAAGAGAAAGAGAGAAGCTGACAGGGGTGGAACGGCTGCTTCTTCAAGAGCTGCCAGGGAGGCTTCAGACTGGTGCCTTAGTGAGAAGTCCCCTGCTCATCCGTCACTCCCCCTACCCCTGCCCAGGCCAGTACCTGGGTCCCTCCATCGCTCCAGCCCCGCCATCCTCCTGGCTTCTGACAGAGGCGGCAGACCCTGCCCAGAGCAAGGAGGGGCCTGTGCAGGCCTGGCTGGGGCCTAGAGCTGCCCGAGTGGAGGGGCAGTGTGTCAGACACAGGCTCGATGTGGGGGTGGGGGGGGCTGCAGCAGGGGAGCCCCAGCAGGCCAGGGCAGCCGCCAACAGACAGCATTGTCTGAGATACTTTTCTTTCCCCAGACGCCAGCTGAGCGGGGGAAGGGAGAAGGACCAGCTTGAAAGGGACAGACTGTGGCCATGTGGGAGAGTGGGAGTCAGGGCTTGGCACAGCTGCGGGGTGGGGGCCTCCCTGACACCACCCCTTGCATCCCCTGCATCCGCCCTTCAGATCTTGTGGCCAGGGGAGCAGATGTCTTGCTGGAAAGACTCCCCATTAAGAGCCCCCTGGGCCCCCTCCTTCCCGAAGCTCAGCAGGGCAGGCGCCCAGGCTGAGAGATGGCCTGCCAGCTGTTGGCTCCCCTGGACACTTGCCACGGGCCCTGCTTTGTGTATGCAGGATGGGAGGCAGGTGCCATGCAGGGTGCTGCCCCGCAGCTTCGGTCAGGGACTGGAGTGTGCAGGGTGGGGTGCGTGGGTGTTGGTGATAAGGGGCTTCAAGAGGCAGTAGGTTGTTGAGAGGAAGGGCAGCTCCCTCTTCAGGATTCAGGTCTGGGGGGTTCTGGAAGGTCCCCCACCAGCAACAGCTACAACATGGACAAAATGCAGGTGGAAAAGTATATAAAGTCTTGGTCTAAACCTAAGAGTTCATGTTATTTAATTTTCACTTGAAAGAGAAATGGAGGTGTAGAATTGTGTACCTCTGGACTTAGTGTAGTGATCACACCGGAAAGTAAATGAACGTCGAATCACTATATTGTACACCTGAAACTAATACTATATGGTATGCAACCATACTTAAAAAATTAAAAAGAAAGAAGATGGCCCCCAACTATTTGGTCTCTTTTCCAGGCCTCAGACTTTCCCATGGCAATGAGGCGCAGAGAGAGGAGCAGCATGTCAGTGCCAGGGGACATTTCTCAGACCGTTCTGGCAAAGCCCCCTCGGAAAGGAACCCTGAATTCTGCTGGGAGCCCCAGAAGAGGTGATTGTCTCGGCTGGGCAAATGGCCTGGACTTCCCCAGGCTTCAGCCTCTCTGGGGCTGCCCACCACCCAGACCTGCACTGGAAACCCTCAGACCTCTTCAGGAAGGTGGGGAGGGCAGCTGCTGGCTTGAGGTCACCATGGTGACTGGCGACAGAAGGAAGTCCCTGCATAGCATCCTGGAGCCTGGCAGGCCTGCTCCAGGCTCCAGCCCCTGGGGGAGCAGCTGGGCTGCAGGGAGGGCCTGCCCACCGGCTGCCTCAGGGGCTTCCTTTAGCGACAGGTTTCCCTCTGGCAGCACCAATTCTCAAAAGCAGGGTTTTAAGTTGAGATGAATGGACACAAATTGTCCCTGGAGGAGAACTCGAAGGCATTTCAAATGTCAGGCACCACCCAGGAGACGATGAAAACCATGTTAGAAAGGACCTGGCCAGGCCAGATACCCCAGTTCTCCTCTGCCCTGTCCCCAGGCCTTGTGGTTCCCGAGTCAGTTCAGGCTTTCTCTGACCTGCTGACATCTTTGTTTTATTTTAAGATTACATTTAAGCTTATTTACTTTATATTTAAGGTTATTTAACTTTCACTTTGCCTGAGGTATAGAATGACTGACAAACTCCCTTCTGAAAAATCTCCAGCGATGTCGCGGCTCTTCCTGTGGCTGAGCAGCCCTGATTATTCTGATGAGTGCTTTTTAATGACCAAACTTGTTTTTCCTTTAGAATGACATTGACATATCTGCTCCATAAATTACATCAGCTGACTTATTTGGCTCTTACAAGTCCACTCGCCAATAAGGAAGAGGGAAAAGAAGCAAAGGATGAGAGGAAAGGGTACCATTTATCAAGAGAAGAAGACCAGCACCCAATTAAAAATATGTATTACTTTTCACCGTTTTTAAAGGTCTATTTCCCATATTTGTAATCAACTCTATTGCTTCTCTCTGTGTTTCTTCTAGTTTTCAATTTCCTTTTGAAAGGATGTTAATCAAAATTACCCATTATTCTGATCAGGGCCCAAATAGCTACAAAGAAGAATTACTTTCCAATCTCTGTAAGTCATTCAAGTATCCTTTATTATGGCTCAGGCACCAGGCTATCTCTCTCTGCTTCTAATAACACTAACTAGCTATTTCACGTTAGCCTGTGGTCAGCTAGGGCCCCTGGGTTTTTGTTTTTGTGTTCTGTCTTCCATACCTGTGCCTAACTACCAAGTATTTTTGTGTTAGTGTGAGTTCTCTGCCATTTCACTTAAAATCATGCTTTCATTGAAACATGGTAAACACACAGAGAAGTGCACATACCGTAAGTATACGGCTTGATACATTTCCTCAAACAGAAACAGTCATGTAACCAACATTCAGAGTAAGTAGCAGTACATCATCTGCAGCCCAGGGTCTTCTCCGTGCCCCCAGCCCCACCCATGCTAACCGCTGTCTTCATTGCTGCTCCATAGATTAATTTAGCCTGTTTTTATTCTTCATCACATACGAGGGGGGACCCAAAAGGCCCTGGAATTTATTTATAAAAGATTGAGTATTTATTCTTATACATTTAAACTTCAGTCACCTTCAAAGTGCTGTCCGTTTGTGCAATACACCCGTCAAGACTCAAAACAGTATTTGAACTTGTCAATTTTGATACCTTTTAGTGCTTCTGCCCTTTTTTTGTTTCACCTCTTCCACCTTGACAAAATGTTTCCTTTTAAGGACTTGTATCATCAGGGAAACAAACAAAAAAGTCGCTTAGGGTGACATTGGGAGGGTGGGGCACGGTGTGGGCAGGTGCGTGGTAAACCACCCATCATGAAATAGGCAAACCCATTGAGTCTTCAAAAACAGTTCACTGAGGCCAAGCACAGCCTCTCACAACAACGCCACTTGGTAAGCAGATACAAGTGGGTCCCAGAACACTCATCAGCCGGGGAAGCCTGTACGACAAGGGCCCACCCCTCCACAAGATTTGAGTCCCCCATTGTCGTGTGTACTATGCTGTGTTTGGTTCATTAACATTGCCATTCATTTTCACTCTGTTTTATTAAACTTACCCTTTTCATTAGTAGGCCTAGAAGAGTCTAGGGGCCTGAGAACCAAGATATTTCAACCTTGGACCTGTCAGTACTGACTGTGTCCCTGTGAAATGTGAGATTTCTGAGTTAGAATTTTACTGGAACCATTTACTGGTTATTTTGTCCCTTTTGCTCCTCAAAATTAACCATCTCCTCCCCAGGTCAATTCACACTCTAGATCACGATTTTCTCTGAAGACGGTGTGTATGTTGGCCACACGGGGAACTGTTTCTGCTACCGCGAGGGCAGTGATCATGTGGCTGTGTTTGGGGGGCCGTTACTTCAGGGGTTCAGTTCAGCATTTAGTCCCTTGCTGTGGCTGGCACTGGTGTGCTGAGGGAGTGGAAGGCACCGGGGGCAGTGTGCTGGTACCCAGAGAGCGCTTCTCAGCCTTCTCACAGTGCGGTGCACAGAAAATGATGCTCTTCGGACGGAAAACTGGGGTAAACGGGAGAGATATGTTTGAGGTAGCTGGCAACAAAATCTAAGAGACGCTTTACACCATTTGAATATTTACAATTCATGTATATATTTACATACAAACAATATAATATATTTAAATATGTTTAGTAAATATATCTAATAGATAAATATGTATGATTATATGTATTTATACTTAAGGAATCTAATAGCTTTTCCTTTTCTTATGTTATAGGTAATGTTGATTTCCCTGTATGTGATGATGTGAATAGAATTTCAGACTAAAACTAATTTATTTCATATCAATTATTTCAGAACAAAGAAGTTCTAATCTGCAGAATAAATATGCACTATTAGGGCAGTGCTTCCTCGGATAGCTTGGATACACTAAAGGGCTTATCATCAAAATCACAACAGAAGTATCCAATACATGTGAAGCCCGAGGTTGAGCTGTGCCTGCAGACAGGCCCTGACCACCCCACTGGCCTTCATTGAGCTGTGGGCCCTGTCCCTTGGGCACATGGAGCAGGGGCCCCCAGCAGCTTATGGGCTCCTTGTCCATGAATAGCAGCTGCAGACGTTGTGGCTGGCTGCTGAGGTCCATGGCCAGGTGGCAGAGGCAGAGCCACAGGTGTGGGGTGTCGCTCATCATGAGTGCTGCCTACAGGCCCACAGGACCTGCCGTTAGACCGCTTCCCCTGGCTGCTCTCCAAGGAGCCCGAGGCCAGGCTACTCCAGCTGCCCCAGCTCTGCTCAGCTGCTATGCAGAATGAGGGGACTATTTCCCATGGCGTTCCTGGATTGGGACATTCTTTCTAAGATGTTTTAGTGACTGAGTCCCATGCTCTAAAGTCCTTACCTTAGTCTGTTTGGGCTTCTACCACAGAGCCAAGGGGCTTATAAACAATAGAAATTAATTTCTCCCAGTTCTGGAGGCTGTAAATCTGAGAGCAGGGTACCAGCATGGTCTGGTTCTGGTGAGGACCTCTTTCAGGTTGCAGACTGTCATCTTTCATTGTGTCCTCACATGGTGGGAGGAGCGGAGAAAGCTTTCTGGGGTCCTTTTATTAGGGCACTAATTCCATTTAAGAGAGCTCTACTTTCATGACATCATCACCTCCCCAAGGCACTACCTCATGTTACCATCACATGGGGGGTTAGCATTTCAACATATGAATTTTGGGAGACACAACATTCATTCTGTTGCAGCCTTCCAGCAAACAAGCTAGTGTTTGAGTCAGTTGAGACTGGGAGAGCCTTGTTGGACAACTTCCTGATACCCCGTTCCAAGGGCTAGTGAAAATGTGTCTGGACACATGTGAGGCTGAAGACATTGACACAGCACACAGATGGATGAGTTGTGGACTTGGGAACTGAGAATGAGGTCCACTCCGAGCAGTGAGGACTGGCATTGGTCTGAGAGAACAGATCCGTTCTAAGCCCAGCCTGACCAAGCAGGGCTGCATCCGAGAGGTGTGTGATAGGCAGTTCAGACAGAGTCACTGAGAAGAGTTGAATAATGGGACTGTTTACAAGACTATGGGCAGGATGAAGGACATGCAGCAGCAGTTAGTGAAGCACCTCAGGGATAGGGTGCCATTACCGCCCCGGTGCATGACAAGGAGGGGCAGGAGAGGGGTAGGCACCAGAAGCCAGGGTTGCAGCACGGTGGGCAGAGGCTGTAACCTTTGGGGGAAGAATGTGGCCATTGACCACCTGCCATGTGGTGGGAAGGGTCTCATGTGCTCACCTCACTGCCCTCTCACCTCCAGTCTCCCACAGTGCCTCTCGTGGCCGAACCCAAGTGGATGCTGAAGACAAAGGAGCCCATTCATATGGTCCGTGGAGGCCAGCCTCTGGGTCTCAGCACACAGAGTGGAGAAAAGAAAACACAGCACTCCACCTGCTCTGCCCTTCACCAGCTGTGTCCAGATAAGGACTTTGTGGCCCCAACGTGGGGTCGTATAATGAAGTCCCATTAGTTACTGAAGGATGGCAGGTCACCAGCATCAGCCCCCTACCTGACACCTAGAGTACTAGCCACAATTCATGTAAGGTTTTGGGGTAAAAGTGAGAAGAGAGAATCAAGTAATTGACATGGGAGCTGCTGCAACTCCACTTCTGTACATGGTCCTGAGGCCCAAGCTGATAATCTTGGTTTCCTTCTTGCACCACATGTCACACTTTCTCTTACTCTTTGCTAGCATCTTAACTGCTCAGGGTTGAGCTCATTTCTCCTCCTGAGTTCATTACCCTCATTTCTCCAATCTGTGTCCTTGGCAGTCCTGTCTTTACTGGGTTGCCTGAATTTCCCACTGACCAATAGAAGATAATATCAATGGTGGCCCACGAATTCCTGAATTCTGCGTCTTGCCCTCCCCACCCTCCTTCTGTAGCGGCAACCCAGTTTCTCCCTGGTAATCAGGTCAAACATCTTGGTCAATGGTGTGACCCCCTTTTCTGCCTCTTGATTTCGTAGAATGAGAAGATAAAAATGGTTAGAAGGCAGTCTTAGATTCTGATTTAACAGAAACTCAGTCATGTTTCCTGGTTCTTCCCTTGTGCACAAGGACCTCCAAACCCACTGAGCTCAAGGTTGTAGCAATCAGAATAAAACATCCCTTAAAAAGATGAATAGTGAGGGGCCACTCCCACACCCACCTTTGGTTCCCAGACTTGGGCACTCTGATGGTGATGGGACAGCCCTACATAGTGACTGCTGCTTTGAGGTGTGCCTCACATCCTGTAGGGTAGCACCCCAGCTTTGCAGAGTGCTGTCTTCTAGTAGGCAGAGTAATGGACTGAACCTTCCATAGATTGTTCCACTGGAATGTGAAGTCATTTACTTCTAGGTGACAGGCATGTGGAAAGACTATGTGCATTTAATTTAACTGGAATAAACCCTCTACTGTACTTTCTTTGTGCTTTGTAGAAATTAGTGTCCTGGCCATAGGCAATGTGATCTATGGCGATGAATGAGGCCTTCTACAGGAAATGATGGTGCCAGGGAGAGCTGTGAGCAATGAGAGCAAACACAGGTGCAGATTGTGTATCTATTCATACAAGGACAAATCACTACCTCCACCATGATGGAAGGGGTTCAATGTCATCATCCTGTCACCGGGTGACTGGCTATTCAGCTCGGGGAATAATGCCACGTTATTCAGCACTGATCTCTGCTGATGGCAAGAAGGGCACTCCCCAGTGACACTACTCAGGTTAACCTTGGTGAGGTGACATCCATGTTCTTGAGACTAGCATAGCTACCATCCCAGAGAGGGGTGGGACAAGCTACTGTGTACCTGGTCCCAGTGATTAGGTCCCAGTATGTCCTCTGGTGAGCACTCACATAGAACATAAATATCTTCATCATCTGGACCCGTTCAGTGACGTCCATTCAGGTACCCCTCCCCAGCCCCCTGTCACCAATCTTCCAGTCTCTTCTTCTTAAGTCCTTGAGCAGTCGGCCAACCTGTGAGTCTCTGCTTGCGAATCAGTGTAAATCTGAACTTCAGATCATTTCTTCTTCCATTTGAAGTGAATAGTCAGTTGTGTGGCCCACAGTTCTGCCCACTGGAGAGATTTTCCTTCATGATTCTTTCTTGGAGCCACCTCTGAAAAGAGATGACACTGGCCATCTACCTCTAGCTGATGCCTGTGCATCCTAAACCAGGCCTGGGTTTTTCCCTCCTCCATTAATCAGTCATAGGGAATTCCCCGTGAAGCCAAAAATGTGAGTTGTAGGAGAGATGGTGAGTCAATCAGAGTGGGTTCCAAGATTCTGAGCTTATCTGCTTATATTACGGTCTCCAGAGAAACAGAACCAACAGGGTGTGTGTGTGTGTGTGTGTGTGTGTGTGTGTGTGTGTGTGTGCAAGTGTGTGTGAAGATTCGTCTTAAGGAATTGTCTCACATGACTGGAGGTCAGCAGGCTGGACACTCAGGGAAGAGATGCGGTCCGAGGCCAAAATCTGTCTACTGGCAAATTCCTTCCTGTTCAGGAAAGGTCAGACTTCTAGTCTATCCATCCTCAGTGGATTGAATGAGGCCTACACACGTTACAGAGGGCAATCTGTTTCACTCCAGACCTGCTGCCTTCAACGTAAATCTCATCCGAAATACCTACGCAGAACCATGCAGACTAACGTTTGACTAAATATCTGGGCACTGTGACCCAGTCACGGTGATACACAAATCAACCATTGCACCGATCCTGCTCTTTGCTTGTGCCTGAATTGGTGCACAAGATAATGCTCAGTTCATGATGGGTGGCGCCGGTAACACAGTCACCGGGTATTTATCCCAGGACTGCCATAACTAGTGATTCCGTGTCTACCAGAGACTACTAACAAGCAAGACACTGCTTTTCCAGTGGAGAAACAGTTGCCAGCAAAAGACGGCCTTCCACCCAAACCCTAGAGATCTCCACATAAATCCGTGTTAGTGTTCTCCAGATGGTCCCGGCAGCATCTTGCCCGGCCTGTGTGCAAACGCTTCTCTGCCCCTGGGCTTGCTCATTCAGTGAGTTTCAGAAGCAGAGCAGCTTGCAACCCAGACAGAGCATTTCTTCATCTGGCATCCCTCAAAAACACCAGCATGCTCAAGTGTGGTATATTTTATCCCTGAAACCCACAGGTCTACTAAAAAATTACATCTTTTTCTTTGTGATAGGAAGTGAAAGATGCAGCGATTTGCCACTTGGTCCTGACATCTTTCAGACTCTAGGGTTTCTAGAAACTTTACAGTACAGGACGCCTCTAAACTTTCATGGGGTTTATCTCCCCCATGAAATGCACAGGTTTACTAAGGCCCCTAAATCGCCTGCCACTTCCTGCTCACCAGGTCCAACTAGCACAATGTCAGCAATGAAATGCAGGGATGTTCTTTAAGACAGTGAGATAACCAGGTCTTTGTGGACTGTGTGCGACAGAGAGCAAGACATTTGGTACAACCCTGGATGAAGACTCGGGTGGAAGTGTACTGTTGTCCCTGCCATGGGAAGGCAACCAGCTCTACTGCTTGGAACTGGAAAGAAGCATTTTCTAGAACTTGAGCTGCATGCCAGGTGCCAGGGGTGCTTCCGACTTGTCCTAGTAAAAGTACACATGTGGAACTGCAGCTGCAACTGGTACCACCATGTGGCTGACTTCTCTGTAATCTATAACATTTTCTATGATCCACCTGGCTTTTGCACCAGCCAAACATGAGCTACATATTAATGTGGCAGGAACCACCTCTCCTGCAGCTTTTAAGTATTTGATGGTTGCGTTAGTCTGTGCAATGCCCTCGGGGTTGTAATAGTTCTTTGAGTTCACTGTCATGGCAGTGGGAGAGGGGCAGTTCCACGTGGAAGGAGACGGTTCCCATTCGGCCCTTCCTGCCAGAATGGCTTTCATTCCTTGGGCCAGGGAGCTAACGTGAGACCCTGCTAGTTAGTACTATGTCTATTGCTATTACACATTGTGGGACTAGAAAACTAATGACAGGCTAGGTCCTCAGTCTTATTGGACCCACTGTAAGGCAGACTCGGGTCACTGGTCCATTAATTACCTAATTTTCATGAGCTCACACTTGGACTTGTGGACTACTGTGGCAATTTGAGTCATGCATGGTTAGCATGAGTTCAGAAACAGTATCTGATAGTTCTTTTCCCTATTTTGCTTAATAGCCCCAGGACCCTGTGGGTAAGGGTTGGGGGAAGGTTCATATATAGACTCTAGTCACAAAGCAGGTGCTTGCTCAAGTCAAGGGATTCTGTGCCTCTGGGTTTAAAAATTTAGTCTGATCCTTCACTATGATTTTGCTCACCAGACCCAAATTTTTCTGCTTATGTATGTCATGTGCTGCAGTCGCAGGGACCCAGGATTAGTTAGCCAGTTACATGGATCCCTACAGGCCAAACACTCCAATTGCCACTGTAGTCCTACAGCTCATTATAGTCATTGTGTCCATCGTGTCTAGAGAGGCCTGGCCCCAACTATGCTGGGATCCCCTTTTTCCCCATTAAAACCAGGGAGCCTAATCCCACCGTAGCCTCTCCCACTGTCATTTCCTGCTTACAGAAAGCAGCCAAGAAGAGCTTTTCAAGAAGGCCTGTGAGCAATTCACAGTGGAATTCTTCTGGCCTGGCGAAGGGAGTGTCCTCTGGCCCTCCTGGGGAGTGTGGTTAAGGTGTGACTATGCGTGTTGCACAGAATGGACCCCCTGACCATTCCTGACTTCCTGAGCCTTCTTCAGTCTCCTTTCCTTCAGAATGGTGGAAAGGTCCTCAGTAACTGCCAGCTGCTGTTGCATCCAGGCTTCTGTTAGCCAGCGCAGCTGTGAATGCCACTCTGGGGTGCTCAAGGCAGGCATGAAATCATAAATCTTGAGTGAACACACCTGTATCATTAAATTCTCCCAAATTGAGTTTATATTTTATCCTTCTCTACCCAACGTCCTTAGAACTTCCTCCTATATATGCTCTGCAGATTCCTGCTGGTTTTCCTGCAACCCTTTTGATGCATGGGCTCTCTCCTCCTGATCGGGGTTTGTCCGTCTGCATCTGAGCTACACTGATATGGCTCTCATTATGGGCCTGGAGACGATGAGAGGTAGGTACAGGGTTCTGAGCTGACTTGGCAGTCACATCTGTGTCTGCTCAAATGTTCCAACCTGCGAGTCAGGGTCCCACCTTTTGCAACCAGTGAAAGGCAATAAGAAATCTGATGGGGATGAACATTTAATTGACTCTTGCATGCCTGTTACCATCACATTCAGTTTCTGGGCATATCTGCCCAACAGGAGACCAGCAACCCCCTCGAACCTACATCAAGACTTTCTGGGTTTCCACCTTTGTTCTGAGCTGGACACTCAGGACCTTCAGTTTGTCCCTTCTCTGTATCTGGTCTCTGGGGCTCTCAGAAAAGCCACCCCACACAACCAATCCATAATCACCATTGTCAGCAGAGCCAGGCCACTCAATCTGACAACATCTTGCCTCTATCTGAATTCTTCTAATGCCACTATTGGTGATAATTTGAGCAGCAGTGATGCCACTATATTTTATAGATTACCTGAGTTCCATTTCCCTCTGGTAAGGGGATCATTCTCGTACATCTCAAATATGTGAGCAATCCAATCCTAGAATCTCATTTGAGGGGTATTTTCCTTGGAGTCAGCCCTGGTGACAATTACCTTATCAGCCAGGGCCCATATGGGAAAGGGGTGGCACTCTGAGGTGAGTAATTGAAGGTGGTTTCACCAAGAGATATTGACAAAGACGTGAGCAGGGTTAAGGGAAATCAGCAGGGCATGGTGCTCACCCACTGGGCTGGAGAGAGCTGGGACTCCCTGTCTTATCTGGGTGTAAGCGGATATTGGAACCTGGGGAGAGAGCTGTGGTTGTAGGAGGGGGCCACACGAGCGGACCTGCGGCCTCAGGAAGAGGAATGTTGTTACTTCCAATCCTCAGCTCAAAGGGGCAAAGGCTCAGAAGGGCCTGCAGTGTTGACAGGCCCTAGCTCCAGGGGAAAACCTGCCTTTGATCCATGTGCTCATCAGGGTAGAGAAACTTGGGGTACTCCCACCAGCATATCGCCCTGGAAATCTCAGGCTCCATCTAGACTAGTCACATAAAGTTGATAGAGCACACTTCCTGATTTGAAAACAAAAGTCGCCTACTAAAGGCATCTAGGGGGATTTGAAGAAGTTTAAATATGAGTCAATAGTCGGTGATGTTGAAAAACTGTCATGTTAAATGTGATAATTTACTGTGGGTGGTAGGAAAATGTCCCTACTTTTCAGATGCCCTTTAAAAAATGTTAACAGTGTCTGTAATATACTGTATGACGACTCAGCCAAAAAGGAAAGTAGGTGGATATGGGTGTGTGTGTGTGTGGGTGTGTGTGTGAAATATGGCAAGACGCTAACAGTTCTTTCATTTAGTGGTAGGATATATGGGTGGTCCTTGACTAAGTCTTTTTATGTATGTTTTAAAATTTTCAAAATAAAAAGTTCACAACACGATAGCATCAAAGAAGTAAAGGCCGAGGGAAGCATGCGACAGCTGGACAGCTGTCCAGCAACATGGGGTGGGGGAGCATCTCTCACCATGAGGTCACTAGGTCAGCCTGTGTGCCAGTAAGAGGGAGCTTGGTGAAATGCAGATCCCTGGGCACCACCTGCCTGAATCAGATTTTCTTGTGAGTGGGGTAGAGGTATTTTTGTTAAGCAGATTCCTGGGGGTGAGAAGCACGAGTATAGTAAGGTTCTCATCCAGCTAAGGGTCAAGAGTGAAGCATTTTGATTCTGTTTGCCACTAAATAGCTGTGTGACCTTGGGAAATTTGTTTAACTTTTCTGAGCCTCGCTGATGTGGTATGTAAAGTGGTGATGATACATAAGAGCTACCTTTCCCTACCTCACTGGGTAGTTTAATTCCACATTGTGTGTTTCTTAAACACTCTGAGAAGTGCTATACAGGTGATGTGTAAGCAGTGAGGAAGGATAAGTATTGCTTACTGAGTGTGCACTATGCGTATTAGGAAGTGCAACGTGTCCAGTATGGGTTTCATGCTCATAAGAACGTGGAGAGACACAAATGATGTCCCCGTCTTTACAGATGAGGAAAGGGGCTCGTCCACGGTTGTATCACGGTTGTATCAGCTTTCTGCTGCTGCTATAACACAGGACCACAAACTTAGGGGCTTAAAACAACACATTTACTTCCTTACCGTTCTGGAGGTCAGAAGTTCTAAAACCAAGGTGTTGGCAGGGCTGTGTTCCTTCTGGAGGCTCTATGGAAGAATCTGTTTCCTTGCCTTTCCCAGCTTCCAGCGACAATCCACATCCTGGGCTGGCCCCTTTCTCCATCTTCAAGCCAGCAGCACCGCATCTTCAAACCCTTCCCTCCCCACCCCTCGCTCAGTATCTCTGGCCTTTGCTTCTATTGTCTTATCTTCTCCTCCGACTCCGACCCTCCTGCTTCCCTCTTGGAAAGACTCGGAGATGACAGTGGGCCCTCTGGAATAACCCAGGATAGTTTCCCCACCTCAATACCCTTAACTGCACCTGCAGAGTCCCTTTTGCCATGGAAGGCTAATGCATTCACAGGTTCTGGGGATTAGAGAGAGGGCATCTTCGGGGGGCCATTATTCCACTCACCACAGTTGTATAACTAGTGGGTACCCATCTGACTCCAAAGCCCCTCCCACCCACTTCCCTGTTGTTCTCTCAAGGATAACTTGAACTAGCAAAATGCCAGACACCCTCCCAGGCTCCTTCTCCTCAGTTAGTTATAATCTTTCATGCTGTCTGATTTATCAAGAGAGAAGCTGGTTTGAATTTCACCCAAGTTGTTGAATAAGTATTGAATGAGCCACTGGTTTTAATTTAATAGAGAGGAGAGAATGGGATGCATGAGCACTCTCACCCTAAATGATGTGGCATGTGTCCATACGCCACAGCTGGGGGTGCAACCTGCCCGGCCTGGATGATACGGCTTCCTTAGCGCTGTCACAGGGAGGCACTGTAGAAAGGGAGCTTGGTAGATAACTGAAGCCACAGGAATGACAGGACGGTCCCGCCACCACGAAGGTGGGACAGAGGCTTCCAACTGAAATGGGAGCACACAGGAGGGTCCTGCGCATACTGTTGCGCAGTCTGGACCACTGAAGCCTGGAGGGTTGTCACGGGCCCCTGCATCAGTCCCAGAGCACACACACATACGCCTTCTTTCTCTGATTATAGAGATGATACCAACTCGTTTTTGGAAATTGAAAATATAAATGATTATAAGGAAAGAAACATCACCCAATTCCCATCATACGTGCAGATTTTAACTTAGCATATTAACTCCAGCTCTTTCCTATACATTTCTACAAGATGTATATCACACTATCAGTGTAATTTTATATCTTGCTTTTTTCAACAATATATTGTGTTTTTCCAAGTCATTAAAAACTCTTTGTAAACATTACTTTTAATGGCTCCATTGTCAGCACATACCATCATTCAGTTGATTGATACATTCTTTATGGACAATTAGCTTAGATTTTTTCCTTTTTTTAGCTATGAGGTACATTGCTTCACTTAATAGCTTCGTGTAAAAATCTTTGTAGCAAAGTGGCATCATATGCTAGGGTTAGGCTTTTAAATCAAAATGTAGCAAGGGTGTCCAAATTTTTGGCGCCTCTGGACCACAGTGGAAGGAGGGCTGTCTTGGGCCACACAATACATTGAGACACGTAATCACAAAACAATCTCATGATGTTTTAAGTAAATTTATGATTTTGTGTTGGGCTGCATTCACAGCCATCCTGGGCTGCATGTGGCCCACCGGCCACAGGTAGGACCCCCACAGAAGTAAACACTTTTTAGTTTGACATAGTCCCATTTGTTTATTTTTTCTTTTGTTTCCCTTGCCTGAGAAGATATGTCAGAAAAAATATTGCTTAGAGAAATGTCTGAGATTTTACTACCTATGTTTTCTTCTAGGAGTTTTATGGTTTTATGTCTTACATTTAAGTCTTTAATCCTTTTTGAGTTTATTCTTGTATATGGTGTAAGAAGGTGGTCTAGTTTCATTTTTGCGTGTACCTGTCCAACTTTCCCAACACCATTTACTGAAAAGACTGTGTTTACCCCGTTGTATGTTCCTGCCTCCTTTGTCGTAGATTAATTGACTGTGTAGGCATGGTTTTATTTCTGGGCTCTCTATTTCGTTCCATTAACCTACACATCAGTTTTTATGCCAGCACCATGCTGTTTTCAATACTATAGCCCTGGATGGGTGGGTCAGTTGGTTGGAGCATCGTCCCACACACCAGAAGGTTGCAGGTTCGATCCCTGGTCAGGGTGCGTATGGGAGGCAACCAATCGATGTTTCTCTCTCACATTGATCTCTCTCTCTTTCTCTGCCTTCCTCTCTCTCTCAAATCAGTGACCATATCCTCAGGTAAGGATTTGAAAAAGAAAAAAGAATACTATAGCCTTGTAGTATTCTTTGATATCAAGTAGTGTGATACCTCCCTACTTTGTTCTGCTTTGTCAAGATTTCTGTTGCTATTCAGGATCTTTTGTGTTTCCATACAAATTTTTGGGTTATTTGTTCTAGTTCTGTGAAATACATCATTGGTATTTTTGTAGAAATTATGTTGAATCTATAGATTGCTTTGGGTAGTGTGAACATTTTAATGATGTTAAGTCTTTCTATCCATGAGCATGGTATGTGCTTCCATTTATTAGTACCTTCTTCTATTTTTTCAATGTCTCATGATGAGTATGGACCTTTTACCTCC
>VMDR010008592.1:0-36154 GCA_007922815.1 Macrotus californicus | reverse complement strand
TAAAGTCTTCTATTATTAAAATTTATATCGTTTTCAGTTTTTTCCTAACATACATGATAAAACAATTTCATTGTAGTTCATTTTTATAATAAATTATTTTCTTATATTCTAGAATTACAAATAGTATGTTAAAGAGTATGGGTATTTTCAGGATCTTGGCACATAGGGTAATATTGCCAAATTGCTTTCCCAAAGAATTACATTAATTAACAATTGCGTGAGCAATCTCAGGCAATATTGGTATAATATTTAATACTGCCTCACTAACATTGAGATTATCAGTAAAATATAAAAGCTGCAAATTTGTTGCGCTTGTTCTAAACATGTTTCTAATAAACTTGTTTTCTGGTTTTCCAGCCCTCCCAAATTAAAAGCCAAATATCAGAAGCAAGGGAGAGAGTGTTTTAAAAGATACTTGTTGCTGGCTTGAGAGCGAGAGGGAAGACGAAGCTAAAGGAATGCCAGAAAAATCCCAGACATCTTCAGTTGTTTAATTGACAAACACGTCTTCAGTTTCCAACAGTTCAGTTGTTTCCTGTAGGAGGTAACAGTTCATGATAATGACACTAGATGATCAAGAAACACCCAGAACTTGCTAAACAAAATTTGTGTTTGGCAGATTTCCATGAAAAAGTACAAAGAAAACTTTGTCTGAAAGGAGACATCTATTGCTGGGCTGAATTTTAGGGCTTGAGTTTCTGTGAAGAGCCATGTGGCTTTGCTAAACATGGAGTGAGAAAAGGGGGAGAGTGCGAGTTCCATTCTGAGGACTGAAATGGAAGACAAAAGACCAGGGTTCAGGACAGGGTTTTTTAAACTTCAGAACTTCTACCAGTTCCCCGTATTGGTGATTCTCGGTCATCCTTTCCCTGTTTTTCTGGGGAAAAAATGGAGCCTCTCTCTACATTGTGTCTTCCCAGGCAGCAAGGAAGCGGGAATTTGAGGAAGTTCAGGCATACTAAGGAGAAAAAGGAAGTCCTACCTCCACAGTGGACGAAAGAAAGAACGCGGCACCCATCTCAGCCTGAAGAAAAGGTCTTGATTCTCTAAATGTATCGATCATCAAAATCACATGGGGAGATTTTAAAAGACAGATTATCTCCATTTACAATAATAGGGCTGGGTTGGGGGGGCGGGGAGGGGTGGAGACCGAGAATTTGCATTTCTAACAAGTTCCCAGGTTATGCTGATAATGTGGACCAGAGACCAGACTTTGACATTCACTGGTTCCTAGTCCCAACTAATCATCAGAATCACCTGGGAAGTTAAACGAAAAAACAAAAAATATAAACAAACAAACAGATTCCTGGGAGCCTCATGCCAGAACCTGCCAATGAGAATCTTCAGAAGAGGAACCAAAGGAGTCCGTTGCTTTATTAGAAAGAACTCCCCATTGGATCTTGGTGTCCAGTAGGTGTGCCGTTCCGCAGCCCCATAACATCCAGAAATGTGCTAAACACTAGCCAAGGTTTAAAAAGGCCTTCACTGGAAGGCTGATTTAGACGCAGAGCACAACGTCATCAGCTAAAAGTGAATCCTTTAGTATGCTAATTTTATTCAATTGGTGATGATGATATTTTTTGGAAAATATCTGTATTGGCCTTTTAGCCACATAAAAATGAGCATTTTTGCAAAGGAAGTTCTTAACAATTTTAGTAGGCAAAAGTTTTTTTAAAGCTCTGGCACAGCCCTGTGAGTCACCAGAATATTTCCATGGGAACGACAGGATGGCATTTTTTTAAACAGCCAAATGGAGTGATTGTGAGATTCTCTCAGAATAATCCCTTAGAAATAGTTGGGTTTTTATCAGAATATCCTAGCAGTATACCAAATTGGTAGCTCATATACTAATCAACATTTTAATAGGTTAGATTTTCCCAGGCAGCTCTACTTTCTTTCCTGATACTCGCCATAGGCTGGTTTTTATAACATATTTTTCTTGTCAATAGTTTAAATATTCAGCAGAACTTGAAAGCAGTACAATTATTATTCCCATTGCGTTTAAGTCTCTTCTTAAATGAAAAGCAGGGTGGCCACTTCAACGACTGTCTCCAATCATAAACTAGAGATCAGATAACATCGGCCTAAACTGTACAGTTTCACCTCTTCTTTCTTTCTGCCATGGCCTGTCTCAATTCCAGGTCGGGCTTCTTGCTTATGAACACCTAAATTCTGCCCAACCTGTTCAGTTGGAATAGCTGAACAAGCTTTGCCTTGTTTCAGATTGACACAAATGTAGAAAAATTGGCTCGTGAGCTCAATTCTGACCTGAGGTTCATTTGGAGAAGGTGGTTACTTTATAATTTGTAGATTGAGTATTGAACTCATTTCTGAAATTAGATAATAGTGAGCTATTAGTGACCCAAATGGAAAAACACACCCCATGTTCATTAATAATATGTAAAGCGGAATTTTATCATTCTACACGGGATGACGATGAAAGCACAGAGGCAATGTGAATGTTAACTTAATTGGAAATATTGTAAAATCGCTTTCAACATCATATGTTAAATTAAGGAGTCGCTTTGATGGCTAAGCAGTTAATAGAGAAAGCCAGAGTAGTAAGCCCAGTTAGAATCTGTGCAAATGCTTGACAAATTGCTCATTTTCTATGACTGTCACAACACTTAATAGTGGTGCATTTAATAGGAAGACAGTTCAAGTGGAAATAGATGACAGTTAAGTAGATGATTTCAGGGACAACTATAGTTGTTTCAAAACATCTCAAAATGGTACATCTTTAGTATCCAGAGAGCTAGAAATACATTCCCCAGGATCTAGTGCTCTCCCCAGTACTAGAAGGAAGGAAGGAAAGAAGGGAGGGAGGGAGGGAGGAAGGAAAGAAGGGATACCAGAAAAAAAGCTTTAAATCTATTTCCTCTTGTCTCCTTGGCACTGGCAGAGTCTGGGTACTAGAGAGAAACAAACTGGAAATCAGATGTGATTCTCATTTTAGGATTAGTTCATTCATCCTTCAATCTCTTTTGACAGCCCAATCCTCTCCCCAGCAGTCTAGACTCATGGCAACTCCACTTCAGTCAGTGAAGCCACCTGGTTAATTCAGATGCTGAAATCAGACAGCCTCGGTTCAAATCTCTGTACCCCACTGACTTTAGCCCTGTGACCTCAGGCCAGTGACTTTACTGATTGGCACCTCATCTGTGAAGTGGAAATAATAATAGCATACCTATCTCCAGGTATGTTTAAGGACTAAATTAATTAAAACGTATAAAGCCTTTCGAATAGTGCTACATGCCTGCAGTTGGCAGCTTTCGACATAGCTCCCAATGATCCCCACCTCTTGGTAGTGAGCTCTTGTGGTAACGCCTTCCCCTTGAGTGTGGGCTGCACCTAAAGACTTGTTTCTTGAAACAAATAAAATATGGCCAGGGTGGTTGAACATAACTTCTGGGATGAGGTTACTTACACAAGATTGACTCCGGTAGCCAGCACATTCTGGGCACTCTTTCTGATTAAGTCAGCTCCCAGGTTGTGAGATGCTCGGTGGAGAGGCCCAGGGGTAGGAAACTCAGAGAGGCCTCTGACTAAGAGTTTGTAAGGAAACAAAGCCCCAGTCAAACAACCTGCAAGAAGAGGAATTTTTGCCAGCCAGCAGAGTCCACTGGGAAGAGGATCCTTCCCAGTTGAGTCCCGAGACACCTGTAGCCATGCGAGAGCTAGAGGACCCAGCTAAGCCACAACCAGATTCCCGATCTACAAACATCGTGAGAAAATAAATATTGTCTTAAGCCACTACATCTGGGGATAGCTTGTTATGCAGTGATGCAGATCCCCACCAGCGGGTCCATGGTGTTGCGGAAGTGATGAACAAAATCACACGGACTGCAGAAGTCCTGTGGACAAAAGGGATGGCATGACCCCTCTCTGAGTGAGAGAGCACCTGACCCTTGCCTGGACAGGCTTTTATTGCTTTTCTGGGGGCATTACATCAAGGAAGGTCCTCATTCATCATTGTCAGGCAGTAAGGATCAAACAATAGGTAACATTCAAAGAACTTATTCTGAGTCAGGGTCAGATAAGCAAAGGGCCATAAAACGTTGGGAAACAAACTCATTTCATGCTTGGACCCTTATCATTTAAACTGAGGGCATTCTTAGCAAAGCAGGTTTCACAGAATTTTAGGCATTCTTTCCTAGGCCTGATCGCCCCAGGGAACTGCCCTTCCCAGCACAGGGCTGCACTGCCCTCCCACATTGTTTCAGGCTTAAGTCAGACAGGGGAAGTAAGGTAGCCAAGACATTAGGAGACTTCTTGCAGACAGAATGAGGACTCAGGCTATGTCAAATCCCAGGAGCAAGGGTCCATCACCCTCTTTTTCTATAGCCCCCCCCAAGTCCTTCCCTGAGGGCCTATTCTAACCATGCCTGTCTTAGGTCGTCCCTCCCTTGAGGAATCTTACCGTCATTGGCTAACCAGTCACCCGCCTGGGGCTAAGCAGGGCGAAGTAAAGGGGGCAGAGGTGGAGCCTCTGCCAGGAAGATAAGCTTTGTCTCCTTAGTGGCTTATGGTCCCAAGGTCCTTTGCTCATCCTTAGCCTTGGGGGTTACAGCTTCTGAACCCAGGCAGGACGGTTCCCAAGATCGCAGCAGTGGATAACTAATGCAGTCCTCAAGCACTGTATAAATGTGAGCTAGGGTAGACATGTCAGGTCTCAGCTCTCCTCTTCCAAGACTCACTTCTCAGTACATGGGACCACACCCACCCAAGCTGATCAAACCAAAACCAACCCAAAACATCATCTTAATTCTCTTTTTCTCAACACCTCCTCCCCTAAATGAACTAGCTTTGTGAATATCTGAGTAAGAGTATCCTAGGAATAGAAAGTTCAAGAGTCTTAGGATAAAAATAATCTCGTACCATTTTAAAACAAGGGATCAGGGAGATGAGAAAACCTGTGTGGCTAGAACTACCAGCAAGCAAGAGAACAATATAATAAAGTACAATTAGAGAGTAAAGCAAGTGGCTAGATCACTCAGGGAACTGAAGGCAGAAAGGAGCTTGGGCTTTTCTTTCTGGTGTACTTGGAAACAAATAGAGCAGGGGTGTCGAACTCATTTTCACTGAGGGCCACATCAGCCTCGCAATTGCCTTCCAAAGGGCCAAATGTAATTTCAACTCCTTAACAATTAAGGAGTAGTTACATTTATACAGTCCTAAAGTTATTTCGGCCCTTTGAAGGCAACTGAGAGGCTGATGTGGCCCCCACTGAAAGTGGGTTTGACACCCCTGAAGTAGAGGATATGAAGCAGTGTCACCTATGACAGTCTCACCGTTTAAGTCCTGGTCTCAGTCTGAGTGAAACCCTTTGGCAGCTGAGTGGGATAATGTTATGAGAAGGCCAGAGTGAGCACAAAGACAAACTAGGGAAATACTCTGGTGTCTAAGTGAGGTATGCGAAAACTTCAGACAAGGTTGTGAAAGCACTGATGATGAAGGGATGTAAATGAACAGGGATATATCTTGGAGGTAAGGCCAATAGAATATATTGGATAAATGGATGAAGAAAACAGAGCTACCCAGAATGCCTCACAAGTATTTAGTTAGCTTGACTCAGAGAGAAAGGGTAGGAAAATGTCTAAGGTTAGAAATAAAGATTTTGCTTTTGAATACGTAAGCCTGAGAGGAAATTAGACATCCAGGTGGAAATGTCAAGATATACCCAGCTGGAGTTCCAGGGAGAAGTTTTCCCTGGAGGTTGGGGGGAAATCAACCTAAAGATAATACTTAGATTTATGGAGGAGGAAGAAGTCTTTTTCATTCTTCCCAAGTTCTCAGCTGCGGCCTCGGTAACAAAAGGCAGATTAACAGAAGTTTATTAACATGTATATCTCATATATACATGAAAGAGACAAATAAAAGGAACTCAAAGAGATAGCTTAGAACTCTGACTTATGGAGCATCTTCAATAAAGAACAAAAAATTTGCAGAGAAATGAGGGGACAAAGGGAAGTGGTTTTAGGCTTCCAAGAGCATCAAACTTTGGAAAAGTAAAAATATAGGAGGAAACTAATAGAGTAGGATTTGTTCGCAGACACCTCTGCTGCTGTGTCTGGGCTGATAAGCCTAGACTAATCATCTCCAGTAAAGGAAAGTTTATATACGCCTTAAGGCAGAAAGAGGGAGGTGAGAGAGAGCTTTCCTGTATGTGTCAATTCTTAACTGCCTTTAGTTCAAAATAATTCTCATGTCAAAGAGGCATATTTGGGGTGACATATTCTGGTTTCCTTCAGCATTAAAGAATTGCAAGAGATTATCTAGGGAGAGAGTTTACTTGGGGAAGAGGGCACATCCTGAGCCCCAGGCGACCCCAAAACGTAGGGGTCTAGCAGAAGGGGCGGGGCCAGCAAAAGAGGCTGAGAAGCAATGGCCAGAGAAACCAGATGAGCAACCCCCACCTTGGGAAATTAACTTGAATAAACCCCCATGCAGGTGGGAGCAGCAGAGAACCCTAGAGATGGCTGAAGTTAAGCTTCATACTTGGGCTGAATGAGTACTTACAGTCATGAATTTTCCTGTTATAGAATTTTTTTTTTACCTTTTACTCCTTAAATATCTGAGTTTGGGGAGTGAGATTTAGTAAAATAATTACATACAGTTTCATATTTACAGAATTCACTAGGTTATTTACAGGTGTGATACAGAGCAGCCTGATCAGATCACTGGGGAGAAGAAGGGAGGGGTCATAGGAAGAGATTGCTGAGGCAAAACCCTCTAGCATGGGATAGGCTGAGAAGCTGAACCCCTCCAGAGCACATGGAAACAAAAAGAGGGCAGGCTCTCTGGCTCATGGGTTCTAGGGCTCTCTCTTCCCCCAGGATGCCTGGTCGATCCTGCTCAGCTGCCCGAGTTTCCCAACCGATGGCATTTTGGATGGGAAGGAGCTCCGGGCACAGCCTAGGATCAGGCTGGCCTGGCAGAGGGTGGCGGGGTTGTTCTTTGGGTGATTCTAGAGAGGATGGGCTTTGAGGCAGAAGCCTGTCGTTCTTCCAAAATAGTGTAGCTTTTGTATCTTATGTTGTTTTAGTTTGTAAACTAACCCTAGAGAAATAAGAAAATTCAAAACTAACTGGGGGAAATGATAGGGGAACCCAGGTGTTAAAGGGTTTAGCCTTAATTGATAGGCTTAAGTGACTAATGCACGTGGAAAGCTGTTATTCCAAAATTGTGAAGCTTTTGAATAAAGACTCCTTTCCTTCATCACCAAACTTTTGCCTCTGGAATTTTGCCTAGAGGGTGGTGGTGGGCGCGAGACCCTGTGGGACCCTTCGGGACCCTAATCACTGTAGTAACAGGTGTTCATATTTAAATATTACAAAATAGTGAGTGCTCTGAAGGCAAAGAAAAGACTAGAAAAGAGAATGAGAAGGGGCTGCCTTGAGATGGGCCTGCAGGGGAAGCCTTCGAGAACGGAAGGCAGTTCAAAGAGTGCCTTCTAGTGATCCTCAAGAAAAGAAAAAGTTTTGCTGAAGGGTGAGAACAGAGAGATCAAAGCTATTGGAAGGATAACAGCCCAATTTAAAACCCAGGAAACGGAAGGTATGTGAGAATGGCCAACCCCCTATCCCACCAATTTGTGGAGGTTCAGAGACAAATTGGGTTTTCAGAGGAAAGAAGGTGAATTAGTCATTGTTTGGAAAGGTGAAGAAAAAGTCCAGGATATAGGTAGACTGCAGCTTCTCTCAACTGGAGCCTCTCATCTGAGCCTCAGAACGCTTCACATGATTTGAGTGACTGCGTCTCCATTCCCACAAGACTGAATCTAGACTCCAGGTTGGCGGCCCTGCTCTGGGTGCATGGGGGAGAAGTTAACGAGCTCCATGAAGCAGGGCCCTGGGGCCTAAGCACTCTTGGAATCCTAGCTGAGAAAGGTCTTTGACAGGTAAAGGCATGTGTTTGAAAGAAACACCAGGATGACAACAGAAAACAGGAATTGGAGCCTAACAGCTCACACTCAGTGGCATTTCAGAGCCAATGTCCTGTGACCCTGGAGTGGGGAGGGAAGCCGTTCCTGGCCCTGGCGTCCTGCCACTCTGGGCTTACAGTCGATGGGCTCTCAGCTGCTCTTTAGGGTGCTTCCACCCTCTGTGCTTCAGGGAGCTGAGGTCAGCCTCCCAGCCTCTGTTATTCCAGGGCCACACGCCTCTCGGCGAGCCAGTCCGTAAGAGCATCTCCCACCAGCAACCCTGGCCTTCAGCTCTCCAACAGAAGCTCCCGGAGCTTCTCAGTGGTCCTGCTACCTTCTCACCAGGCCCTCACCAGGGTAAACAGAGTGTCCTCTCTGTTCCCACGCTGCTGCTCAGTTTTCTGGCCTACCGAGTATATTCAGCCTAGCATGCCCACTTCTCTGGACATTTCGATTCCTACCTTCACCATTTGCCATGGCAGCATTTCCAATTCACCTCACTTGAAGGTGAGCTGACACTTTTCTCATGTGTCTAAGAGGCAACCTACCGGTGTATTGGCGTCATCTCCTGGGCTCCTTGCCAAGGTGTAAATCCTGTGCCGCGAGAGAATGGTCTCATACAAACAAACTCTCCCTTTTCCAATGTTATATTCTATGCCCCTTGATTCAGCACCCTCGGTCACATACATACTCCCAATTCCCGATGGAACACACCGATTGGGTGCTCCAACCACTTCTTGGCATAGCCCATTCCTCCCTCAGCTGGTCGACCCAGCACTTCTCTGGCTGGGTTATGTCGTGACTTTACCTACTCATGGGAGTGACGGCCTGGAGAGCAGGGCACGGTTTTCTGGCAACGCAGGATCCTCTGCATCAGCTACAAATAAACAAGAGGCACTAGCCTTTAGCAGGGAGCACGGCTCTCTTCTGCAGGCCCACAGGGCCCAAGGGAATCTGCGCAGTCAAGGCTTTTAGTGCACCGACCTGATGTCCCGATCTGAAGCCTGAGTCTCACTCCTTCCGATTTAGGGCCCTGACCTGGACCCAGCAGACCAGGTAGAGTTGATAATTCAACATTCCCTGGAATTCTGCTACTCTTCCAATTTATAAATCGTCAGCTTTATCGCTACCAGGCTCTAGGAGATGGGAATCTATTTATACACAGCCCAGGAAGCACTCTGGCTTCATAGTCCTCATAATACTGGTGAGGCTTTTATTGCCTCTCTCCAAAGCATCGATGACCCCAAGCATCAGCCATCTAATTCCAAAATGTTTACGTTTGTTCATTTCAACCGCCTGAGATGCTGTACTGGCCAATGCGTTGCCACCCATCAGTACCCCATCCTAGTTCACCACCTGCACGAATTTTGACAATGGCACTGGACTGCATGCCTGGGGCTATTAGTGTTGCCCTGCCACCACTGAGGGTCTGTGTACAGCCAGCCAGGACCAGCTGTCCGCAGTTGCAATCCAAGGAAACAGACTCTGAGACACTGAGGTTTCTGTGAACAGGTTATTGGAGAACCCTGGCAGAAACAGAACCTGTGAGTGGTGAAGGCAGAAAGACCGGGCAGAGAGAACAGTCAACTGCAGTGCAGATGCAGGAGGTCTCAGGGGTTCCCAGGGGGAGCTCTGGAGCTGGGATGGCCCTTCCGAGATACCCCAAAGTGAGTCTTTGCCCCCCAGATGAAACAGTGATTGGATATGCACTGCACCCAGAGAGGGTATGTAACCTTGGGCAAGGTGTCTTTCCTTGGTGGAGGACGATTCTGAAGAGCAGCTCAGCTGGGAAGCAGCAGCCCACAGCTCCCCTGGGAACTGGGGGAATCAGAACACCTCAGTCCTGAAGGCGACCTGGACAGCACCCCGCAGTGTCCACAGTGCTCTGCGGGCCTGGGCACACCACCTACCGTGCTGACACTGTTTCCTGACCTGCAAAACAAGGGAATAACACCTACCTCACAGGATACCCAAAAGAGCAAATAAAAAAAAAGTGCAAACAGTTTGTGAACTTTAATAAGGTTATTTTTTTCAGCCTAAATTCTGGAGCAAGCACACAACCACCCTTCCATTATGCCCCACACCCACTTCTCAGCCCAAGAACAGTCACTATTTTACTTTCCTACCAAAATTTATCTTTAAATTCCATTTTATTGTTTCTCCAAAAAGTACAATCACGCCCTGACTGGTGTAGCTCAGTGGATTGAGTGCTGGCCTGTGAACCAAAGTGTCGCGGTTCGATTCCCAGTCAGGGCACATGCCTGGGTTGCGGGCCAGGTCCCCAGCAGGGGGTGCATGAGAAGCAACCACACATTGATGTTTCTCTCCCTCTCTCCTTCCCTTCCCCACCCTCCTTCCCTTCCATTCCCCTCTAAAAATAAATAAATAAATTTTTTTTTTTTAAAAGTGCAATCACAATGTTAAGGTATGTCTAATTTGTGTCTTTGTATTGTTTTTAATCATAAATTAATATCTAAAATAGGTCCTATAATAATAAAAACCCATTAGTCTCTAATCTGGGACTCTATAATGAATAAAATTCAAAGATTTGTGGTTTTAAAAATTGAAAATTGCTCTCAAAAAATTTTACCAGTTCAGCCTTGGCTGGTGTGGCTCAGTGGACTGAGCGCCGACCTACGAACCAAAAGGTCGCCCATTGGATTCCCAGTCAGGGCACATGCCTGGGCTGCAGGCCAGGACTCCAGTAGGGGGCGTGTGAGAAGCAACCACACATTGATGTTTCTCTCCTTCTTTCTCCTTGCCTTCCCCTCTGTCTAAAAATAAATAAATAAAATCTTTTAAAAAAATTTTTACCAATTCAAAGGAGATTCTGAAATGCATCCTGTGATTTTAAATAATTCTCACTAGAGGGAGCTAGTTACAAATAAATACTTCTACACAGACTCAATTTCTGAGCTTAATTAAATATTCTTCAGATACTGTGTATATTGTGTATCTAAATCTGATTGGTCGATATGAGCATAATTTTTAAACTGAAGGGATACTTTCAATCAAAGATAGAAGATTAGACAAACAAAATCCTGAAGTGAGTTTAAGAATCCCTTTCTTAGCTCTTCCCAAACACTTTGAAACCTTTGAAATGTTTGTGGAGGGATGCTGAAGGATTCACAGATATGACGTCATTTTTCCTATGTAGGAAGAGAAACTCAACTCTGTGATCTGCAATTTCCACTCCAACTTTAATCTTCTATGACCTACCAACGATCAAAATCTTATATGAAATAGAAAATAATTAGAAATACATTAGCTTAGCGTTACTTTAAAATGCTTTGGTGAAGGACCGACCCTCCTGACGTTCACCTCCCAAGTCTGGATTCAGTTTAAGGAGGGGAAATGGTTTGCTCTTAAAACAAAACAAGGAACCTCACCAGGTCCCCTCAGCAGACTCTGAGTCTTTAGAAATCTTCCTTAGTCGTGAAAATCCAACCTGAGATCAATGCTGGAATGGGGAGACTGCTTAAACTGCAAAAGTCCTTAGAACGAGCGCCCCCCCCCCAAAAAAAAGCCTTTGTAATGAGTGGAGCCACAGTACCATGAAATGTAAAAAATTTAGCATATCTTGATTTGATTTTGTGTATTAAAACAAGGCAACAATGTGAGAATCAAAGACAGGCTATCAACACCACGTTTAAACATGATTTATCCTTTATTTTATTTTATTTATTTATAGAGAGAGGGAAAGGGAATGAGAGAGACATCCATGGGCTCCCTCTCCTACACCCACAAGGGGGTGGGTACCAAACCCAGCGACCCTTTGGTTGGCAGACCGGCACTCAGTCCCCTGAGGAAACCCGCCAGGGCTGATTTACCTGCTGATTCAGCGCCCTCTATCCTGTCCCTAGCTACAGACAGCCCTTGTTTTCCAAAGGAAACCAGGGTGAGGGGCCGGGGTGAGGAAGGGAGCCAGTTCCCAAATTTTGCCTTGTGTGAATTTGTGCTATTGCCCTTTTTCTGACCTATCCCAGACAAAATCGCATCTGTTGCCCCTTTTCATCTTTTTTTAAAAAAACTGCATTGATGTCTAAAAACCTGAATGTTTTCTACTCTCTCACTCTAATTTCTTAACTTGGTAAAAACTAGAACAAAATAGTCAACAGGAAATAAGAGTTCATTACACCGTAGTGCAAGTAGAAGCCCTAAGCTCTAAATTCCAGGCAACCAGGGTCTGAACTCAGTTACACTGGTCATTAGCTGTGGGATCTGGATGGACCCCACAACCTCTGGAAGCCTCCCCTTCCTCACCTCGAAAATGGAGAAGCATGACATCCTTGCTGGTCTTCAAGCATGTGAGCATGTAAAGCGCCCAATGTAGTGCCTGACAAGGAAAAAGCCCTGGGTATTGAAAGTGATATCAAATAAACTAGCTATTTGGTGATACAAAAAAAAAAATTAGATAAATCCCAGGTGAATTAAAGATCCAAATATAAAACAAAGCCGAAAAACCTATAACATGAGCCTTTATCTTCTCTTTGAATAGGACTTCCTAAGCTAAAACACAAAAGAAAATATCACAGTCCATTTGACTACATAAACTATAAGACACCTCTACATCATTAAACACAACACCAAAAAGCAATAACCAGTTGGAAAACATAACAAGGGTTAATATCCTTTAGATATGTAAAGAACTCATACAGCTTGCTAAGACGAGCACTAAGATCCCAATAGGAAAATTAACAAATTATATACAAAGAGGTTGCCCAGAAGAGCAAATACAAGTGGGAGAAAACCATGAAAACATGAACTTCACAGAACACAGAGTGAACCCTACAGTAAGCTATGGACTTGGGGTGTTAATGATGTACCGATGTCTTTACAGGCATACAAAAATGAGAATAAAACATTAATGGCTGTTTATGTCTGGATAATGGGATTATGAGCAATAATTTATTTTATTTTTCATACTTTTCTCCATCTTCAAAATTTCTAAAATGGGTATATATTAATGTGTAACACATCAGAAACAATGCTTTCAAGGAACTATAAATACTGTTGGGACACGCTTAGATTCTAGTGGCAAGAAAGCAAAACGTATTGTAAGAACTCACTGATCCTGGAAAAACATTACCAAAATTATTTCTTTTTAGTCTAAACACCCTGCAAAATCATTTTGTGGAGGGTGGAATGTATTAGTCTGGTGCAGGTACTATGTACACGGTATAAAAACAATGACAACAAATATTTTTAGTGATTTCCAGAGTTTACAAAGCTCATTCACATAGTTTTTTACTTAACAAGCCGGCATAGTTCTGCAGTTAACACCCTTCCCAGCTATTTCTATCACTCCCTAGAGTTAGGAGAAACACCCTTTGTTCATTGGAACTGAACAGACACACTCTTCCAGGGCATGTGGCTGTGCAACCAGCACTGGGGAACGCGGCCGGCTGTCTGTGTGTGCACCCCCAGCAGAATGTGCTCAACAAAACTGAGATGTTGGAGTCGAATCTTTTCTCTGGCAAGTGGTTATCATGTGAGCTGTGTGCTTTTCAAGCTTGATCACACAGCCATGAACACACCGAACTTAAGTCGGCTGGTGGGAAGCGAGTAATCTGCTCATTCTTTAAAGGTGCATTCAGCGTTCCAGGTCATTGGGGTCACATTGCAAGATCCTGAAGTTTTGTGCAAAGGAGAATTAGAAAGTTTATGGTCAGATTTGCGAAGCTAAGTATCTCAGCTACTCAGCCGTCCTCGGCGGACCTTTGTTAAAGGGTGTATTTTCATTATTTCTTGCCAAAACTTAAAGCATGGCATGTTGTACTGCAAAAACTAAGTAGTTTTCCCAGGGGTGGGGGGACCACCACAGCACCTATTACATCGGTGCATCTTCCACGTTACGGATTGCTGAAAAGGTACTGCCAGGTGAGCAGAATGTTTTATTTTGAATCTAAATGACAGAGTAATCTTGTAGAGGGCATGTAATGAAGAAAAAGAAGGAAATTTGGTATTTTTCTAAGGATTGAAGAATGGTTATGTGCATAGGGATAAAGGAAAGAGGCAGTACTTTAAATTGCAGGTCTAATGTCTTCAAAACAAGGACACAGCTCAGGAGGTGTCTGGTTGACACAAGGGAAAAAAACAATAATTCAGGTTTCAAAGGGGTTTTTCTAATGTGTGAATTGTCTGGATTGTCTGATTTAACTATGTAATCACCGGCTTTCCCCTTTATGTGACAAAGTGACCCAGTGTCACAGTGCGGTGGGGAAAGCCCCACATGCCCCAGCATGTGGCAAATTGAGCTCCATGGAGTGACCCTCCTAGTAGCTGCAAACAAACTGTCATGTGCTTCATACAGCATTCAAACCATTGTAGGATAGGAGGGGAAAAAGGCCACAAATTATTTGCTGCAACTTCCGTCAACACATGGAGTCTCTTTTCCCACCTCTTGAACCTGGGCTGGCCTTGTGACTTGCTTTGGACAATGGGACGTTAGCAAATGCAATGCAAGCAGAAGCCGAAAAGCATTTATGCAGTGGGTCCTCTCTTGGTGCTGAGATTTCCCTTCCATTGAGCTCAATCGTTCTGGTCAAACAATTGGTTGATTAAAATGTTATTTTTGATAGAAGACATTTATATTCACCTGATAAGGAACTATGCAAGGATATTTGTGAAAGTCAGGACAACGAACACATTCCTGTCTATGTTCTGGAGGAAAATAAAGTAAGGCAAAAAGAAATAAGGCAATAGCCTTAAAAATAGCCCTGGCTGGTGTGGCTCAGTGGATTGAGTGCCAATCTGTGAACCAAAAGGTTGCTGGTTCAATTCCCAGTCAGGGCACATGCCTGGGTTGCAGGCCTGGTCCCCAGTAGGGGACGCACAAGAGGCAACCACACATTGATGTTTCTCTCTCTTTCTCCATCTCTTCCCCTCTCTAAAGTTAATAAATAAAATCTTTTTAAAAATATAGCCTTAAAAATATACCATAGGGTTCCAACAAACAAGTAGCTAGTATTGTGACAGTTATTTGTAACTGTTACCATTGTCTGGATCTTAGACTATGTATCCATGCATATTGCATGGTTCTTGAATGAATTAAAGAATAAATGAATGAGCCTTGGTTGGTGCAGCTCAGTGGATTGAGCGTGGCCTGCAAACCAAGGGGTCGCCAGTTCAATTCCCTGTCAGGGTATATGCCTGGGTCCCAGTGGGGGCCACGTGAGAGACAACCACACATTGATGTTTCTCTCCCTCTTTCTCCCTCCCTTCTCCTCTCTCTAAAAATAAATAAATAAAATCTAAAAAAAAAAAAGAGTAAATGAATGAATAGTATAAACAGCTGTTAGGTTCCCTGACCTACAGCCAGAAACTTAATGTGCTTTGTGTTGGTTAGCTATGCGTCAAATTGGCTAGGCCATAGTATCCACTTTTTCAGTGAAACACTGATCTAGGTGAAAGTATCTCTTAGACATGGTGAGGGTGACAATGGGCTGACTTCAGTAAAGGAGATTATCTCTGAGGATCTGGGTGGGCCTCATCCAATCAGTTAAAGGCTTTAAGAGCAAAACCAAGAAAGAAATGTCAATAACTGAATCAATGTGAAGGGTATATAGAAGCGTATTACACTATTTGCTGCAACTTTCTGAAAGTGTAAAATATTTTTCAAAATGCAAAAATATTTAGAGTCAGGAGTAGGGTAAATGGAGTAAAAGTGTTCAAAGTCCTAACACCGTCCAGACGCCGTAGAAGTGCTCATCTACGTTAAAATTTTAATTAATTAAGGATTCATGTTCTAACTCAGGTGGCCCCTAAAAGAGTAGTAAAAGAATAACTACGAAGCTAAGGGATGGGTGGGGAACAATGGAATAATAAGTAATCTAAAAGAAAGCAAGAAAAACTAGGGAAAAAGAGCACAGAACACACGGGACAAAATAGAAGACAAGTAGTAACATGATAGATTTAAATCCAAATACATTAGCAATTACTTTCATTGTAAACAGACTACTCTAATGAAAAGAGAATGATTGTCAGAATGGATTAAACATGATTCTGTTTTCACAATACCAGTGAGATGTCATCTGCCTTTTTCACTCTGTTGACATTGGCAATGGTGGGGAAACGGCTGACCCCTTCACCCTCGTCCTGGCACACCAAACTGTGCCAGTAGACACCGAGCCCTTCACCATCAGGCACCAACCCCAAAAAAGCCAGTTTCATTTAAGAATGTCCTTGGTGAAGCATTAAACATTATTAATTTTATGAATCTAATTCACAAGTACAGTTCTTTTTTAATACAACAGAAATCCTTTTTTAAAAGATTTTATTTATTTATTTTGAGAGAGAGGGGAAGGGAAGGAGAAAGAGAGGGAGAGAAGCATCAATGTGTGGTTGCCTCTCACGTGCCCCCTGCTGGGGACCTGGCCTGCAACCCCAGGCACATGCCCTGACTGAGAATCCTACCAGTGACCTTTTGGTTCTCAGGCCTGTGCTCAGTTCACTGAGCCACCCCAGCCAGGACAATACAAAAGGAATCTTAACGGTCCTCTCCTCCCATCCTATTTTCACATACAAATCACCTCTTCAGGATTCTAATAAATGGTCAATTAGTTTTTGGCTTAAATGCTGCAAGGATTGGGGAATGTGTTCCTTCAAGTAGAGTTTAATTTGAGACCATCTATTTCCACTGTCATATCACTAATGAGCCTCTTAAACCCCCCAGAGATCAGGTGCTCACTTCTCTGCAAAGCAAATTGCCCCCTCTTGGACCACGCTTGTTGGCGAAGGCGACATTTCAGCAGCGTTCTAATACCTTAGAAAATGTCTGCTTAACAAATCCCTGACTGGTGTGGCTCAGTTGTTTGGGTTGTCCAGGAGAGCCAGAGGTCCCTGGTTTGATTCCCGGTCATGCCCGGGCCCCACCAAGCTCAGTGGCGTGCTGGGACTATCCCAGAAGGTCATGATCGTGCCTCAAAATGGGAGGTGGTTGCTAAAAGTGCCAACAGGGAAAGCGCTCCTTACAGCTAAAACCAAGTCGGGCTTCTTGAGGGCAGGTTTTATTATGATCCCGATTTTTCATAAAGAAAAACAAAGCACAGAGGTTATGTGAATTTTCCAAAGTTACACAACTAACCAACAGCTAATAAATGTCTCCTATTTTCCTTGTGGCTGACAGTAAAAGTTATTTTATAATGTATTGGGGTTTTTAGAAATGTTCGACTTTCATCAATAAGTAATTAAAAAATGCTTTTTAAAATATTGTTTCATGTTGTTTTTAAGCCTGCGAAGAATACAAAAAGTTTCCATTTGAAAGCAAACTGTGGGAGAATATGTTTAGCCTTATTTTCCTTTTCTCCCCAATCAAAAGGCACTTTTTAACAATTAACTCTCTGGGGTGCAGTCAAAGGTGCTAAGTTTCAATGTGGATGGAGAGTTTACAGCCTAGTTTAAACATCTGAAAACTAGAAGTGCAAGAACGTGCTCAGAGACCCGTAATTACAGCAGCATTCCCAGGTGCTGCCGAACAATTTCGTTGCCGACACTGGTGTTTTCGACTTCCTTCACGAGGGAGGCATGAAACAGGCCAGGGAAACCGTCCGCAGCAGGTAGTCTATCAGTTGCAGGACCGTTTGCCGGGTGACATTTTCTAAATCGATTCCTCTATTACCTAGAGACCCTTCTCTCTCCCCTTCAATTTTCTTGTTTTTCTGACTCTGAAGAAAGCACAGCTTTGGCAAGTCAAACAGCCAAAGTGATCCAGGCTCTCCAAATTCCAAGACTCGTCCATTTTAGCCAATTTTTGCCCCTTAATGTAGTCATGGGAAAGAGAAAGGGGAGAGGAAACTTACGGAGGCAAATTTTAGAACTGAAATCACCTGTGTCATGGAACACACTCCTTCTGGCTCATGAGCTTTGTTTTTAACATAACTTAAAAAAAAAATACAACATAAGTTTTTTGTGGAAAAATCAGAGAACACTAGGAGGCAAAAAGAAAATAAAAACTGCTCCCCGGAGCTGACCTGCATTTCAGTGTGTGCCCTCCCAGCCTCTCACCCTCTAGTGTGTTTTGGCTTTGGTTTTGTTATTTTTTTCAAAATATAGGATCATTCCATAAATACTATTTTGTCATTGGTTTTTCTCTACTCAATATCATGAGACATCTTTTTAGATCAATAAATTAACTTCTACAAATTTGCACACATGGCTGTAGCCCAATTCGAAGAATACCCATCATTGAATGTTTACATTTTTCTTCTTTTATATTAAAAATGGTAATTGAGTGGATGAACTTTGTAGTCATTTTTTTGTAAATTTTTGAGATAAAACTGAATGTCTTTTCATGTGCCTACTGACTATTTGTATATTTTCTTCAAAGAAATGTGTATTCAAATCCTCTGCCCATTTTTTATTGGGCTGTTTGTCCTTTTAATGTTGGTTGTGACAGTTCTTCACATATTCTGGAGACTATGCCCTTATCAGATATATTATTTGCAAGTATTTCTCCCATTTTATGGGCTGTCTTTTCATTTTCTTGATAGTGTCCTTTAATACACAAATGTTTTTAATTTTGATGACATCCAATTTATCTATTATTTTCTTTTGCTGCTTGTGCTTTTGCTGTCATATTGAAGAAACTATTGCTAACTTAAGGCCATGAAGATTTACACCTAGGTTTCCTTCTAAGAGTTTTAGCTCTTACATTTAGGTCTTTGAGATAATTTTTGTATATGGTATGAGGTAAGGGCTCAAATTCATCCTTTCGTGTAGCTCTACCTTATATGCAATCTGAAGTATCTCCTCCGGATAGATTCCTAGGAAAAGAACACACAATGCTTCAGTTTGAAACACAGAAGCTGGATTGCTAACTCCAGTCACAGCTCCATCAACAGCAAAGACAGAAGAGGCAAGAGTGCACTCTAACCCAACACCATGTTTTCTTTGTAAGCAAGGGATGAAAAGCAACAGCAAGAAATCATTGGATTGCTGCCTAACTCACCCCTGGTTTCTGTGTGCTGCCTGGACTACCTCAGTCACCTTTATGTGGCGCTTTCAGAATTACCACTGTGAGAATCCTTTCGGGACTTTTCCTGTTTGGTCACTGCGGCCCACAGCCAACACGGGGAGGTGGCCTGGGGGAGGGCGAGGCTCTTCACAAACCTGGGAAAGTGCAGAAACCCTGCGCAGCTCTCAACCCCTGTTCATCTAGGAAAATAAACTTTCCTTTGTCCTCTCCTTCTCAAACACAGATTAACTGCTCTTTCCCTAAACTATTTTTCCTCTGAGCTACAAATTAGAAACCGTTGAAGTTCTCATCTCTTCTCCTGACAGTACTTCATCACTGCTGGCAGAGCTGTGGGGAAGGGAAGAGGCCTCGACTTGGAAAACGTCTTGTGCGGCAGTGGATCGTCAGCTGCCAATGGGCAGAGCGGGAACTGGACCCTGAGCTCTGGCGGGAGGGCAAAAGACCAAGGCTGCTCTCAGATGGAGGGTTGGGGGTGGAGAGTTGGATTTACAAGTGATTTTCTTTTTAGTGTTTTTAAAAATGTTGTTCCATTACCTTTACAATGAGAATATGCTTTTTAAAGCCAGACAGGTTGGCTTCTTAACTATGGTTATTAGTTCAGATGCAAAGAGTGTCTTGTTTGATATACTCATTGCACCCTACGTAATGTGAAGATAATACCCTGTACAGAAAAATTGTGTGAACTTATTCATATTATACACACACACACACACACACACACACACACACACACACATAAATCAACACAAGAAGAAACCTATATGTAGCCAAGTAGTAACTGAGTTCTCTCACAATGTGAAAAAATAAATAACTAAAATATGAGCTTTAAACATAGTTGAGGCCTAAAAGCCGAAAGGCTCTCTACTTCAGGTCCTGGCCGATGTGGCTCAGTGGGTTGGGCTCAGTGGGTCGTCCTGCAAACTGAAAGGTCACCAGTTCAGTTCTCCGTCAGGGCATGTGCCTGGGTTGCAGGTTCAGTCCCTGACTAGGACACGTACAAGAGAGACAACTGATTGATGTTTGTCTCTCACACAGGGGTCTCTCTCCTCTTTCTCCCTCCCTTCCCCTCGCTCTAAAAATAGATAAATAATTAAACATTTTTAAAAATAAATAAATAAAAGCTCTCCCTCAGAGAGTGAAGACATCGAAGCTCTCTGAGCTGTCTGGCACAGGTGATGCTGGGAAGGACCAGGGTCAAGTCGGCGTGTTCTCTGTACGGGGCACGCCTTGCGGTTTCACTCTACACTCTGTAAAGCCCCAAGCACGGCTGCTCCTCTGACCTCCTCTGGCTGGAAAGGAGCCATTCCATGTGACACCATTTTTCCCCTCTATTTCCTATCAGTGGCAGGCCTCTGTTTCCATGACATGCAATGCCCATTTAACAGCACACCTTATAACAAAGTTTTCTTCAACAGGACATAAAAACATTAACCGTAAAGAAACAAAGGTGGTAAATTAGTCTGATTAAAATCAAGAACATCTGTGTTGATTAACTTGATTGAGGAATCCTTTCACAACATAAATATGTACATTTATCAAACTGTCACCTTGTACACTTTAAATATCATATGATTTTATTTGTCAATTACACCTCAGCAAAGCTGGGGCGGGGGGGTGGGCAGCAATTCCCACCCCAGTTATGTGTTTGAAAGTGTTCGGAACTACTGCGAAAACTCAACAATTCTCAGGTCTCAGCTCCTCAAAACCTAGAGTTCATCAAGCCAGACATACCTCCCTACACACAAGCCAAAAATAAAATTAAGAACATATGTTCAGAAGATACTATCGAGAGAGCTAAAAGGCAGCCGCAGAGTGGGAGAAAATGTTTGCAGTTTGTGTATGCATGCATACACGCACACCCACACACGCACACACGCACACCCACACAGCCCTCAGAGACTCAAATCCAGAATACGTATAAAACTCTTACAAATTGAAAAGAAAAGACAATCCAATAAAGAAAGACAAAAGACACGGCAAACATTTCATGAGAGGATACACAAATTGCCAGTAAACACATGAAAAGTTACTCAACCAATCAGTCGTCAGGGATATTTGGATTAAAACTAAAAAGTGACCAGAATAGCTAAAACGACAAGACGCACATACCAAGTGCTAGCCAGGATGTGCAGCAGCTGCGACTTACCTCCACTGTGGGTGGAGGGCTGAACGGCCGGCTACGTCGGAAAATCATCGCCAGTAAGTCCTAAAACAGAACGTGTGCACACGCTATGACACAATAACTCCACTCCTGGTGGACACAAGACAGAGATGCGTGCACATGGTTACCAAAGGACACGAGCTAGAATGTTCATCGAAGACACCCAAATTTCTGTGAAAAAAAGTATGTGGAGCTTCACATGACAAAATATTATACTGTAAGGAGGAGAACCTAAAACCATATGCCACAATACAGATGAATCTCACAAACAGGATTTAGCAGAAACAAAAAAGCCAGACAGAAAAGAGGACATGCATACAATTCCATATACATAAAGTATGAAAGAGGCAAAATGAGTCAACATTTTTAAAAGCCAGGGGAAGGAACAGAGGGAGCCTACTGGAAAATCGGTGATGTTCCATTTCTTAAAATGGAGGTCGTTACATGGGTACGCTCAGTTATTAAAATTCATTGAGCTATACATTTATGACAGTGCCTTTCTCTTTCTGTATTACACTTTGATAAAATGTTTGAAAATAAGTGTACCCATGGACGCTTACATTTTTCAGTGGCCAAATGACATCTTTTATCTATAAATACTTTTTAAATTAGTTTTTAGTTTCTCAGATTTCTACTTACAGAATTTTTGAGTATTGTCATCAAAATCGTTTCTTACTATTTGGCCTTTCTGGACCTCTGTTTCCTCGTCTGTAAAATGAAGACAATAGTAGAGTTTATTAAGAACTTTAGTTTTCAAGTAGAGTAGTTTTTAAAAGCCAAGACAACTTTTATTTTTTTTTAATAATTTTTTTAAAGATTTTATTTATTTTAGAGAGGGGAAGGGAGAGAGAAAGAGAGGGAAAGAAACATCAATGTGTGGTTGCCTCTCATGTGACCCCGAATGCGGGACCTGGCCCACAGCCTGGGCATGTGCCCTAACTGGGAATTGAACCAGTGACCCTCTGCCTCGCAGTCCAATGCTCAATCCACTAAGCTACACCAGCCAGGGCTAAAAGCCAAAACAATTTTTAAAAGGCTTAGCAAAGAGCCTAGAACAAAACGCTCAATACATGGTAACCTGGTACCTCCCCCTACACCAGTGGGGACCCCCCCTTTCCATGTGCTAACACAGCGCCCTGCACTTACCCAATCTCAGCACTCCTTACTCTCTGTTTCCAAGACTGTAAGGCACTTGAGAGCAGGGATGGTGTGTAGGCCACCCGGTGTGGAATAAGAATTCAATATTTATTAAGTAGATGATTGAATAAATAAATAAATTTCTGACACTTTGCAACATCTGTTATTTTATTGCCAAATTATGGAATCAGATTCTTTTTCTCTGAAACTAGTTTTCTTGGTTTCTACCACCCACTAATATTTTTTTCCAAAACGTTCTGACTTGACTGTTTTCCAAAAGAACCTCTTTCTACTATTTCCTCATATTCTTTATTACCTGTCCTGTTAGAGCAGATGTGTAGCTTCATTTTTACAACTGCTAAATCTAAGTAATTGATTTTCTATCCTCTACCCTTATCACCTTCCTTACAAAGCCTTGCAAGCAATTTTGTCTGTCCCGGCCCATTTCGGCACCCTCAGTAGTTTGGCCAGTTTGGGCATTCCTGCTATTTTCTATGAAGTTTCAACATGATTTAAAAAGATATAATTTGGAGCTAAGAATCATGGGTATCCATCGGCATGGGAGACAACAGAAGAAACTAGAAGTCCCCAGGTAAAACCAGGCATTTTTCTTCCCCCGTCAATAACAAGGCATGCTTAATAACTGTGCTCCCAAGGGAGGCTATCCCATTCTGAAAAACACACCTCTGCCCATGATAAAGGCAGAGAGGAAACATTATACTGTGGGAGAGGAAACAGCCATTTGATAAGCGTGTAACATAACACAGTTCTGGCAACTGTCATCCTCCGGCCCCTCAAACCTAGGAAAGGCCCATAGACCCACTTTCTCTAACATTTCACAAAAAAATGATGTCTTGGACTTGAAAAAACAAAACAGCCTCCACTACCAACCCTCCATCACTATAGTCTCTAGAGCAGTGATCTCCAAATATTTTTAAAATAAACTTCTTATTGACATGTGATACATATACAGAGAAGCACACAAGTCTCTCCAACCAGTAAAAACTGAGTAGGTACCCCTAATTTTTAAATATATTATACACTTGTAGCACTGTGCTGGTATTAGAAAACATTAAAAATAGAAGAAAATCAACCTTAAAAGTTCTCATCACAAGAAAAATACTTTGTGTGTCTATATATGGTCATGAATGTTAACAAGACTTATTGTGATCATTTCACAATAAATCCAAATATCAAATTATCATGTTGTACACCTAAAAGGAATATAACATTATATAATAATTCTCGGTTTTTTTTAAATAGAAGAAAAATAAACAGAAATAAAAGTTCTAATTTTTACTTTGTATTCCTCAAAGGACCAGCCTTGCTTACTCCTTGGGAAACCGCAGCTGGACCGTCAGTAGTGACATGCCAGTCACAACCAGCCCAGTCAGAGGCTCTGGGGTGCTTGGTGACTTCCGGCCTCAGTTGTATGGCATCAGTGTAATCTCCAAGCATATACTGGAGAGACATCCAGGCTGTCCTCAGCCTTTAGGACTATGGCCACAGCATCCGTGATACCCAAGAACTGAGACTCAGAATAGCATATAGTTATCCACAATGGCAGTCTTCTGGGATAAGGGCATGTGGAGGACTACACAAGTATTTTCTTTCTCCTTTGTGATCATTTAAATTTAACTGCAGAAAGCACTAAGTGTTGGCTTTTAGTTCTTATTAAAGATTAAAATTACTGTGCTGGCCAGGTAGCTCAGTTGGTTAGAGCATCATCCCGTGCACCATAAGGTTGCAGGTTTGATACCTGGTCAGAGCACATGCCTAGGTTGCAAGTTCAATCCCCAGTTGGGGTATGTGTGGGAGGCAACCAGTCAATTAAAAAAGAATTAAATTATCTTGGTGAAAAGGAAATTAAAACAGATTCTCCAAATATTTTAAGTGCTTTTAAGACTATATGTAAGTGAAAATAATTATTTAGCTGACTGTGAATAAAGCAATGGATTAGCCTCAGTTTCAGCTCCACAATTGAGTAGGCAGGTAAAATGAAGGTGCTAAACTGGATGGTCCTCATTCTCGTAGTCTCATGTGTGAGTAGCACCACCTCGTGGACATTTGTGTAGTAACATGTGTATGAGAAGGGAAGCTACATGGCCAGGATCGAAAAGTTGATGGTTACATAGTAGCAAAGGGCTTCCTTCTTTTGACACTTCTGTATGGCAGCCTCCTCAGTGATTCATTTCACCGGGAATATATGAAATTATTTCAGTTCTTCAGAAGAAAATGAAAACTATGTTTAACTGTAACAAATTTCTTCCTTTTAATAGTTGACAGACTGACATCCCCAGTCAGTGATATTCCTATAACAGCCAGATATTCCTACTGCATCCCTCATCAGCAGCTTATTGGGAAAAGAAAATGCTAAGAGACCTGAAGTCTGTCTAATGGAGAGTTTAAAAAGCAGAGTCTCAACTGCTGGAGCCAAAGGCACACCTGACAGTATGCACTCAGTGGCATCGTCTTTGGTGCCAGCATAACTGGAGGAAGAAGGGGCAGCACCTCCGTTGATGGTGTGAATGGTGCTCCCTTGGAGTTGTTCCAGGAGGCCAGGCTGGCCGGGTCTAAACTCACTAACTGGAGATTTGGGCCGAGAAGCTGGAGGTATGTTGTGCCATTTCAGCACATTTTAGGAGTTCGCTCCACAGCACTGCTACAGCGCAGCCGAATTTTACCCTTTGAAGATCATCCTGAGAGCCTGCCCTGGGCACCCCCTGGATTTCAGCACTTTTGTGTAGCCTAATTATACCTGGCATGGCTTCCTGCCCTCTACACAATTTCCCATTCCTGGGATTCACGTGTTGCCAAAGCATAATAATCTTGTAGTGAATACATTTTCTCCTTTAAACACGAAACTTAAGGAAGCTTTAGGGAATTGTTTTTTTTTTTTGGAGGGGTTAGGTGTCTTGATGTGAACTGTGTAAGGCCTCTCCTGTGTTCACCATAACTATAAATAATAAAGAGCCTCCATTCCTACTGACCAATCAGACCTCAGTGCTAGATTAAAAGAATAAATGATAACACAACGGTATTACTGTGCACCTACCATGGGCCAGGTCCTTTATGATACATTCTCTCATTTTAGTCTTACTTCCGTTCTATTATTTCCCCCAGTTTACAGGGGGAGAAACGAGCTCTGAGAAAACTTACCAGACATCATAAAGCCATGAAGGAGCAAAGCCAAGATCTGAGTTCAAGTCTTCTGGTTCAAACTCATCGGTTGTTTTTTTTCTCATCTGTGCCCTGGTGATTCAAGCTCATGAGCCAAACATAACCCCTACCCCCTATTCACATCTTCACTTCTTGATGGGAGCAGAACCACAAAGAAATCAAGAAAATAAAAGTCAAATGCAATTAAATGGCAAGAATAAGCACAACTACCTTAGTGAGCAAGGATTCTCAAAGGGCTTAAGGATTACATGAGCTCTCAAGTGACAGGGACTATTTAGATCACTTGGTAGGGTCTTGGACATAAGTGCTTAAAGAACACTTGAATAAGCCCTGGCTAGTGTAGCTCAGTGGATTGAGCACAGGCCTGAGAACCAAAGGGTCACCAGTTTGAATCCCAGTTGTGGCCTGATCCCCAGTAGGGAATGCATGAGAGGCAACCACACACTGATGTTTCTCTCCCTCTCTTTCTCCTTCCCTTCCCCTCTCTAAAAATAAATAAATAAAGTCTTTAAAAAAAATACTTCAATAAAAGGTTATTTTAAAAGTCTCATAGTATCACCACATACATTATGAATTTACCAAAAAAAAAAAGTATTTAGGAATAGAAAAATCAGGCACTCAGCCTCTTAACCAAGTGATCCACCTTAGCATCACCGAACAGTGAGCCTCTTGATATGAAGCAAGAGATGCACCACACAGCCCGTTTTACATTCTTGGCAAAAAGTGTAATCTGAATCTATTCAGAAAACAACCACAAAAAATCCAGAATACGAGACATTACATAACTGACTTGGGTATTTCAAAAAGTCCAATGTCATTAAAGAAAGGGGAAGGATGAAGCGACTATCCCAGATCAAGAGAAGAGGCATAAACAAGTGCATGCATTAACCTTGATTACGTCCTGGATGACAAAGTTTTAAGACGTTTTGGAATGACAGGGGCACCTTATTCCATACAGGTGTACTGAGTTACTGTCAATCATCAGCTGTGGCAATGACATTGTGGTCTTATGGAGAATATCCTTCTTCCAAGGAGATGAAGGCTTGAGAGCTCAGGGGACGACTGTCACAACTCTCAAATTAAACAGAAAATGTGCATGTTGTAAAACGTTCACACCTGGTGACCCAGGGAACGGTTATACTGTTGTACTACCCTTTCGCTTTTTTGTGTATGTAAAAAAATGTTCAAAAATACTTTTAAATGCTTAAAATTCAACAAGCCATTAGCGTACATTCACCTCTTCTATAAACATGACATCTGAAAATACAAAATTGTAATCGGCCCATGAATTAGTATTTATTATGTTCTTACTTACGTACTCATAACCACTGGACTGGACTCCGGGAGCAATACCAGTGAAAAAAGAAATGGTCCTGCTTTCATGGAAACTACCTAGCATATAATTATTTGTTGGGTGGGGCAGGGGTTGTTCTGGAAGCCTTCCCTAACCCTAACCCTAAACGGAAACCGGAAGAAGTAGGTGTTGCAAAGCTGTTAAGATGATAAAGAAATGGGTCAGAGGTGTGAAGGCACTCCCGGTGGAGTTGGTCAATCTGGACAGTAATAGGCTTACACCAGGTGTTTCCCCCCCATCTCCCAGCCTTTCTCCTGGTTCCGTTAACACTCCCTCCCCTCAGGTCTTCAGACCTCGGGGTAGTAATAGCACCTACGTAAACGTTGCTAGTCCCAGTGTTTCCAGTCTGGAAACTACACTCTACCTTGGGGTTTCCCTGCACCCTGTGCACAGCCTTGTAAAGTCCCCTTATTAAACTTCCCTCAAATCACCCAGTTTCAGTAGGCCATCTATTTCTGCCAGCACCCTGCTAGATAATGAGCTCTGGAGGCAGACTTGGGAGACACCAGCCTATTTTAGATGGTACTGGGACAGTAGGCATGGAGATGGTCCGGGAAGAGGGCTGGAGATGAAGCCGGGCCAGTGGGCATCTGAAGTAGGAAAACCGGGAAACTGCAATGTTACCAGCCAAGAATATTTCAAGAAAGAAACTATCAATGGGATCAGGTGCTGTTGACTTTCCCCATGAGAAAGCCAAGAGTGGTCCTCGGACCGGTGCGGGCAGAATCCACATTGGAATGGAGTGCAAAGGTGGCTGGAGGCAAAACAAAAACACCCATCACCTTCCAAAAGAAAGAACAAAAAGACAATTATTCAGGTTCCTATTTTAACTCTACCAGTGACTTGTTACAAAATCTTAAGATTTCTGAGCCTTAAATTTTTGAGAGTTAAATATAAACTTAAAACAGCCACAATTCCTCGCAGATACGAAAAACAATCCCTGCAGTGTTAAAGCGATGTAAGTTACCGAAGGGTGGAGCGTGCCAGTCCTAAAACAGTACATTGTACTCCCACCCACCCACCCCTTCAGACACAGGAAAAGGGCAGGCTCTGCCAAAACCTTTTGTCTCCCTAAAGTGAAAGATTAAGCTCTTTTACCCTGAAGCCTACAACCAAGTATATCCAAGACCCCCCATGCACGGTGCAATAAGCAGTTTCTAACTAGGAGGCAAGACATTCGAAACCTAAAGCATTCTCACGACCACAATGAGTAACCAAACTCCACCACTGGAGAAATTGTTAGAACCCTTAGATCCCTTTCTTTGAGAACATGAGCCTGTGAAATTATCTATCTTTGATCCAATTGAGCTTTCTCTTCCCTCCCCACTTCACTGAACATCACACCGGAATGACTGCCAGAGCACAATGTAAGTCTGAGGCATCAGGAAACTGTTCTAGAGACACAGGATCCAGAGGCTCCGGGGTATCTTCCGTTCCTCACTGCAGAGCAAGCGGTTAGTTCTGCCTACCTTCATTTATTTTTAAACTACCCAGCTGTTTCACTAAACCTCCTGGAGACTATTTTCTCCACAAAAACACAGTATATATTATGGACTTTCAACATCAAAATTAACAAAATTTGATGAACTGATTTAGACAAAGTTCAACCTCTCTGCAAGGGTGAAACTTGCCCCTCACTTTCAGCCTTCAGAAGAGACCCGGGTAACCACCTCCCAGTGCAGGGCAAGAAGGCACCCACCACTGACCGCTACAGCAGGGACAGGCTGTCTGGAGAGCAAGGCTTTGGAGTCAGGAAAGCTGTTAAGTCACATGACCTCCTTGCACATCCACTCACTCCCAAACATGGCTGCCTTATTTTATTTTTATTCCTTTGCAAAGGTTGTTTAAATGCTGTTTAAACATGCCTGACCCATAGTAGGTATTTGATAATGGGGAAGCTTTCTTTTTACTTGCCACACAAAGCGCTTGTACTATATGTTTAAAAGGCCCAATATCCAGTTATTCAGAAAAAAATGAGGTGCTGTGGCAGACAAAACTCTAAGGCAAGGGTGTCAAACTCATTTTCACCAGGGGCCACATCAGCCTCATGGTTGCCTTCAAAGGGCCAAATTAATTTTAGGACTATATAAAGGTAACTGCTCCTTAACTGTTAAGGAGTTGAAATTACATTTGGCCCTTTGAAGGCAACCGTGAAGCTGATGTGGCACCCAGTGAAAATGAGTTTGACACCCCTGCTCTAAGGTGTCCCATGTGATACCCATACCCTACCTGTGTTCACTGTGTAATTCTTTCCACTGGAATGTGGTCTGTACCTGAGATGTTCCCACTAGCAGACTAGCTCTGAAGACCTGCTAGCTTGACACAGTGCAGGGCCATGTTGGAAGATATCATGTGACAAGGACCTGAGGGGGCCCTCCACCCACTGAGAAGTCTGGGCTCGCCCTGACTAGTGTCTCTGTGGGTTGGGCACTGGCCTGTGAACTGAAAGGTGACCAGTTCCATTCCCCAGTTCCTAGTCAGGGCACATGCCTGGGTTGCGGGCCAGGTCCCCAGTTGTGGGCGTGCGATAGGCTAAGTTTCTCTGTCACTTCGATGTTTTGTGCTCCTCCTTCCCCCCTCCTTTCCTCTCTCTCTAAAAAAAATAAAATCTTTAAACATAAATAATAGACAATAAAAAAGTCTGAGCTCTCCACCCTAAAGCCACAGGAAATTAATTCTGCAAACAACCTGAGTGTGGAAGTGGGTTTCTCCCCAGTCACCTGGAGAGAAGGCAACCCAGCTGCCACCATGTTGCCACCTGTGGGACACCAGGCAAAGGTCCCAGCTGTGCTGGGCCTAGAAAGAAAGTGAGATAGAGTTCCTTCAATCCGCTAAATTTGTGGCAATTTATTACAGTAACAGATAATATAGGTAGTCATCTTTCCACTACTCTAGGTTAATTTGGTAACATCACAGAAACCAGATCAAAAGCTGGCAAAATTACCTAACTATCCTAAAGCCAACTTAAACCCCAACAGTAGCATAAAAAGTTCAGCTCACAGGGTCCACATTTCCCAGCTAATCAACAATCTGTTTTTGCCCTGGCTGGGAAGCTCTGTTGGTTAGAGCACCGTCCTGATATGCCAAGGTTGTGGGTTCAATCCCCAGTCCAGGCACATATAAGAATCAACCAATGAATGATGGAACATATTGATGTTTCTCTCTCTCCCCACATTCTTTCTCTAGTATCAATAAATAAAAAAGTTTTAAACAAAAACAATGTTTTTGAAACTTTGATGAGTTGTACCTATTTGGATTCTTCATAGTTCTGTGAATTCTGTAAATTTTTCGTAAGTGTGGAGGCTCACAAAGGCCAAGCAACTGAAATACCTAATAAGGGGCAGGGCCAGGAACCAGAGAACCTAGGTCTAGCCCCAATGCCAAAATCCACCTTTCCCTTAACCAATTTTTAGTTTCTCTGTTCTCAATGATGCTTTCCGCTATGTTCACAGAAACTACAGCCGTATCAAAAACACTAAAACAATGAATGGATAAAGATGTGGTGTATGTACACAATGGGATATAAGACAGAAATTTAAAAAAAAAGGATGGAATCTTGCCATTTGCAATGTGTGGATGGACCTAGAGGGTACTATGCTAAATGAGGTCAAGTCAGAAAAAAAACAAGTACCGTCTGGTTTTACTTACATGTGGACTCTACAAAACCAACCAACCAACCAAACCAAAGACAGACTCAGAAACAGACCTAAGGGATGGCTACCAGGGCAGCGGGTGGGGAGATGGGTGAAGGTGAAGAGAAGACAGTCAATAATATTGTGGTAAGTTTGTACGGTGAGAGCTGTTTCCTGGAATTAATGGGGTGATCAAGTTGTAAGCTGCAAAAATGTACACCATACTGTATACCTGGAACAAATACAACCAATGTAATCTTATATACCAACTAGACTTAAACAAAAACAAAAAAACCACTGGAAACATTTTGTTCTTAATAGTTGAAATAATCTGGGAAGGGGGGGTGCAGGGCGGAGGGGAATAAGGGGGGGAAAATGGGACGACTATAATAGCATAATCAATAAAATATATTTTAAAAAGTATGTAAAGAAAAAAAAAAGAAAAATAGTTAAAATAACCTTACCCAGTAGGTTAACTATTATGTACAACAGTAAAATGTGTTTTAAAGTGTTTATTTCTCAGTGAAGAGGACTTTTTTCCCCCTCATGGCTTATTATGCTAAGAGCTTAAACTCCTATCTGTGCAGACCAGAAACGTTACTTGTTCTCACCCAAGAACACCTTTCGAACAAAGCCACGAAACAGCCTCTTTTATTTTCTAGTAAGACTAAATTTATTCAATAACCTAGTAAAAGTTTTGATTATAATGTATAAAAAGTACAAAACAGACTGGTAGATTTCTAATATATTAATACAAAGTGCATGACTACATACAGTACATCCTACAGGCAGAGAGGCGGAGGGGGAAAGAAGACTGTGGTTGAGGTCTAGTAATAAATAAATAAATACAGAAGTAGAGATGATCCATACAATAGTATATTCTACCACCAATACTGCAGCCAAAATGTACAAAAAAAAGAGAACCATTTCAAAATAACTCAGGAAGAAGATGATAATGGCTGAGACTCTTGTAATACACCTTTAAAGGCTGTGGGAGAGCCGCCCCAACTCACAGTGGAGTCTGTAAATACGGGTGGCTTGTAGTTTCTTCCAAAAGGAATATAAAATTTTAAGTTTAGATTAAAAACTATAAAACTACAGGGTGCCCATTAAAAAGTGGCTCACTCCTTTTATTGTTATTTATACTATCCAATTTTTTTAAATCCAGCTTTAAAAATAAGCACTGAGTCATTTCATTCTAAGGTAGGCAACTGATCCTCCCTTGTCAGGAAAAATGTGGACCGGTAATTTTCCATGAACTTTGAGAAAAGAGGCAATGAGGGTACTTTGGTTTGGGTTCCAGTAGTAGGCTTTTAATGAAGATTTTAGAACTGAAGGACCTCGCGTTCAGGATGCACATCTAGCATCTCACTGTTGAGAAAGCTTGACTAAAAGAAGCCAAACCAAAACCAACCCACACCTCTTTCTTGTATTAGAATTTTACTTTAACATGTGAAAAAAAGCCCCAAACCCTAACAGATTAGAACAAGTCAAACACTCTACACAGAAAAAACCTTCACAAAGGTCAACCGAAGTAATCCAGAGCTAAAACTGAATCGGGAGATTTTCAGTGAAGTCCCCAGTCACGTAACACAAACAAAAGTCAGTATTTACACACTCGGCGAGCCCTCCAAGGAATGTGCCCCAAGAAGCACTAACCTCTGTTATTTTTATGCCATCCTAAAGGTGTGCACATCTTATTTTTCAGTTAATCTGACATCTTTAAGACAGTGTGTTCTCTGTCGTGTGGTAAAGCTTTGGTACTACTCATGTGAGACTGCTCATCCTGAAGACTCGACATCTCCCCAAGAGGAGCTCTGATTCTGCTGTAACGGTTTCATATAAGTTAAAATCTTCATCAAATATCAGTATGAGGGAGGTGACACAGGATACAACATATACAGTCCAGTTCCCTCTTTGTATACTTAGAAAATTACTCCTTCAAGGTATGTGCAGAGAGCTAGTCTGTCCTGCTTAATATTCAGTAGTATAGGTTTGAATCATCAGAACCTTGGCCAGACCTTAATATTTCAAAATTATTAACAACTACCTCTAGGGGCAAGTCCAGGTTACTGAGTTATGACAAATTTATTATCATGAAGGAAACTAAGTGTAGTCAGCCATCTTCAAAAATGCCCCAACCACTGCTTCTCAATATAGAAAGACTAAAACTACAGACATTTATCATACAACAAATCCCATCTCAGTCCCCTGAAATTCCCCTAGTTTCATTCATTAGAAGGGGATTTAAAAGAAAAAGACTTAAAGAGCACTTTACAGCAGCATTCAGCTTTCCTATGAAATACTCAGCATCTTAAATATTATGTACATGTCTTTTTTCTCCTTAGTTAGCTAGACACTGGCTTCATAGTTTATGGAACTTGTAAAGATGAAGGAAAAATAACCCATTCAGAACTATTCTAGAAATTGTCTTTTGGCAGAATAGCAGGTATCCAAGTTAAAAATAGGAGGGTCATTTTGTTGCTGTGGGGGTTCTTCCCCCCTAAAAGGTAAATCGTTTTCTGTTCCCCTTCCAGGTAAACCTCAGTCACCACTCCTGGGTAGAGATGGGCAGAGGCTCTGGCCCCTGCTCCTCTGGCTTCTCAGCAGCCGCCTTCTTGTTGCTGCAGCAAGGCTTGAATAGATGTGTGTCAATGAGGACTTCCCCAAAACGGCCTTTATAGATAATCCCGCAACATATTTTCTGTCTAAAAGAAAAAATGGAGAGAACAAAATATATTAATAAGGCAGAAAAATAGGAATACAAAAAGAAAAAGAAATCTAGTCAGCATAACAGCTAGTGCAACTTGATCAAAAAAAAAAGGTCTACTTCCAGTCTCATCACATCCCAAATGAAAAGGTTCCTAGAACAAACCCCAGCCGGCCAGGTTAAGGGAGTTACCCAGGTCTCTTAACTCCCAGACTGAAATCTTATCAAACATGAAGGGGAAAGAAGGCATTCTGAGAGATAGCAGTCAGTTTCAGAAGCTGCTTCCAAAGCTGTAAACTGTTTCCTCCAAAAATCACTAACTCTTGAGGAAAAACAGCCACCATAAACAGGCCGCTACAGCCAGCAGTTTTATTATAATCACGTAGCAGACATAAAATATGTAACACAAAGGCACACAAAAATGAACACAGAACACCCGTAAGTCACATCCTCAAAGGGAAAAAAGGACCACTTCCTGCCAAGTACCCCTGTATGCCTGTCTCCAGTCCCACTCTACCCCGCCTCATCCCTCCCTCCTCAATTCCAGGGTTAGGACTCTTTTTCTTCTTTTTATACTTCATGGTTTTACCACATTTGCATCTCCAAACATATTGCTTAGTTATCACATATGTACAATCAGATATACAGGGTGGGGCAAAAGGAAAATAATACAATGATTAATAAATAGTAACACAAGAGTAAACTGTTTTGCATACTCACAACCGGAAACCTACTTTTCCTCACCTTACCAGATCAGATTTTATGCACAGTATTTGTGGAATTTAGAATATGAAATCACACTGCATACTGCAATTTTTTGCTCAGCATTGACTGAGATTCATACATGTTGTTAGATAAAGCTTTATTTCTTTTTAACTTATGTACAGTATTCTGCCCTGTGAATACGCCACAATTCATCCATTCTCTGTTGATGGGACAATTTTCTGGTATTACAGACATGCTGTACGTATCAGTGCATATATCTAAAGGTTTTTTCTAGGTTACATTGTTGGGATACAGAAATGGGAACATGTTCAACTAAGCCCGAAAATGCCAATTATTTATCAATGTTAACACCCTTCTATTTATTTGAAACCTTGAAGGAACGTCCGAATTTATCAAACATCTTCAACATACCACGAAGATGACAGGCACGTTTCCTCCTCATTCAGAAATTGTCAGTGTGGCAAATTATGTTAGTTGATTTTCTAATGTTTAAGCCAATCTTATATCCCTGGAAAAATCTCACCTGGTCAGGACATACTGTTTTGATATCACAGTTAATGCTAGCATCACAGGATGCTGGGGCCTGTGCCATCTTCTATCTATAATCTGGAAAAGCCAGTGTAAGGTTAGAATCATTTGCTCCTGAAGTGTTTGGTAGAACTTGTCTATCTGGGCCTGGAATTTCTGGGGGGAAGACTTTTAACCACTGAATCGATTTCTTTATTATGAGACTAGTCAGGTTTTCTATTTTTTCTTAAGACAGTTTTGGTAAACTATCTTTTTTCTACTAAAGGATGTACTTCACATAAACGTTCAAATTTATTGGCATGAAGTTGTTTATAATATCTTATTGTCTTTTAAATTTGTTTTAGCTACATAGCTAACTCTCCCTTTTCCTATCTAAACTGTTTGTGTGTATCATTTCTTATTCTTGGTCTGCTTTATCTCTAGTAATTTTTCTGGTCAGGTGTTTTTTAAGAACCAATACTTAGCTTTACTGATCCTATCTACTGCACATTGATTTTCTACTCTATTTCTACTTGTTACCTTTAGGATTTCCTTGCTTTTATTTTTCCTTATACTGGGCTTAATTAACCTTTAAATTGGATATATATCACTTCATTTACTTTTAGTCTTTCATTTATAACCATTAGGGTGATCACTTTTCCCTTTTCTACCTCATTAACATCATACAAATCACGTTTTGACTTGTATTTTTCAGTTATTTCTTTAGTTATGAAGATTTTCTAATTTATATTATACTTTTTTCTTGAAACCATGGTTTTTTAAAATTTCAATTATATGTAGGTTTCCTATTATTCCATTTTGCAATTATTAAATTATCTGCCCTCCCCTTCTGCTCTGGAGGTGTTGTACTTACTTTTATCAATTCTTTTAGTGGTTACATAGTTAAGTAAGTTCTAAAGTTATTCAATGTGTTTATTCTGAACAATGCAAAGGACATTTATGCACTTTAACTTCTATCACTTCTGTTACCTTAGCTTATATGCTATTGCTGTCATGTAATTCCTTTTTTTTTTTTTAATCCCACGGCTATTGTCATTTTAAGCAATTGGTGTTTGTTTAACTTTACCTAAATATTTGCCACTTTATTTTTACTTCTCAAAATCTCGATCTGGGATCTCTTTTTGCTGCTTGCTCTGCTGCAGAATGTTCATCATTGTGGGTTAACTTGGCAGCCACTCTCAATTTTTTTTTTCTAGTCAAAAAGTCTCATGTTAAGCCCTGGCTGGTGTAGCTCAGTGGATTGAGTGCGGGCTGCGAACCAGAGGGTCGCCAGTTCGACTCCCAGTCAGGGCACATGCCTGGGTTGCGGGCCAGGTCCCCAGTGGGGGCCGAGTGAGAGGCAACCACACATTGATGTTTCTCTCCCTCTCTTCCTCCCTCCCTTCCCCTCTCTCTAAAAATAAATAAATAAAATCTTTAAAAAAAAAAAAAAAAGTCTTATGTTAAAGTCCTGGCTAGGTGGCTCAGCTGGTTAGAGCATTGTCCCAATATGGCAAGGTTGTAAGTTCGATCCCTGGTCAGAACACATACATCTAGGAATCAACCAATGAATGCATAAATTAGTGGAATAAATTGATGTTCCTCTCTTTCCCCCGCCCCTGCCTTCTTCTCTTTCTAAAATCAATTAAAAATACAAATAAACATCTTAGGTCCTCATTCACAAAAGATATTTGCGGGGGTAGGTGAGGCAGGAGAGAGCGACAGGGGGAAGAATTGGGACAACTGTAATTGAACAACAATAAAAGAAGAAAAAAGATATTTTTGATACATATATATAATGCTAGTGTGAGAGTTATTATCTCTTGGCCCATTGAAGAAAATAATCTA
>VMDR010008591.1:0-36136 GCA_007922815.1 Macrotus californicus | reverse complement strand
AAAAATAGGAACAGTAAAATGACAACGAACTCTTAGTTATTAACAACTGAACCTAAAACAAAAACAAAAACAAACTAAGCAAACAACTAGAACAGGAACAGAATCACAGAAATGGAGATCACATGGAGGGTTATCATCAGGGGGGTGGGTGAGGAGAGAGGGGGAAAACGTACAGGGAATAAGAAGCATAAATGGTAGGTAGAAGATAGACAGGGGGAGGTTAAGAATAGTATAGGAAATGTAGAAGCCAAAGAACTCATATATATGACCCATGGACATGAACTAAAGAGGGGGAATGTGGGGGGAAAGGGGTGTGCAGGGCAGAGGGGAGGGGGGGGAAGATGGGACAACTGTAATAGCATAATCAATAAAATATATTTTTTTTAAAAATAGATAAATAAATAAACAAACAAGAAGTGCTGGCCAAGATGTTGAGAAAGGGGAATCCTTCTGCACTCTAGGTGGGAATGCACATTTGTGCAGCCATTGTGAAAAGCAGTATGGAGTTACCTCAAAAAATTAAAAAAGGAATTGCCTTATGACCCAATGATTCCACTTCTGGCAATTTATCCAAAAAAAAAGAAAAAAACCCAACCCTGAAACACTAAAACAAAAGAACACATGCACCCCTATGTTCACTGCAGCATCGTCTACAATAGCCAGAATCTGGAAGCAGCCTAAGTATCAATGAGTAGATGAGTGGATTAAAAAAACAGGTGTGAAAAAAAAAACAGGTGTGAGACCTTTACACAGTGGAATACTACTTGGCCATAAAAAAAGAAGAAAAATTTACCTTTTGTTACAGAATGGAATAACCTGGACCACACTATGCTCAGTGAAATAAGCCAGTCAGAGAAAGATAAGTACCAAGTGCTTTCACTCATATGTGGAATCTAATGAACAAACTGAAATAATAAGCAAAACAGAGAGAAACTCTCAGAGAGAGAGCAGGCCGTCGCTCTGGGGAGGGGGTGAGAGGACAGAACAGAACAGAGAAAGAACTCAAAGGAACAGTGGTGTGGGGACTGTGGGCGTGCAGGGCGTGGTGGAGGTGGAAGGCCGTGTAGGCAGGTTATGGGAAAACAGACAATAAACAACAAGCAAACAAAAGAGCATAAGCAAGCACAGTAACTACAGTCAATAACATGTTATTGTCTTATTGAATCTGCTGAGAGTAGAATCTAAATATTCTTACAAAAAAAGGTAAATACATGATGTGATGGGTTTGTTAAATAACCTGATGGGGGGAACCTTTTCACACTGTATATGCACATCAAATCTTCACCTTGTATACTTCAAACAACTTACAATTTTATTCGTTAATTTATACCTCAGTTTTTAAAAAGTATAAGCAGAAGGCAGCTCACTGTAGAATAAAATAGCTCTATCTAAAGATTTGCTATGATAAAAACAATTTTAGGCTAATCCATTACAAATGGCCAATAAATATATCAAAGTACAATAAAATTCATTAAGAATCCAAGAAAGGCAAACTAGACAAGATTAGTTCTTAATAATCGGACTGGCAAAGAACAATTCTGACTAAAAACATCTGGGCTGGCAAGAGTGCAAAGAGACAGACACTCTGAAATACTGCTGGAGGCCGTACAGATTGGTGAGGACTTTTTGAGGAACAATTCGGTAGCTGACATCAAATCTTAACTACACACTGTCTTAACTCAGTAGCGAACTTCTAAGAAGCCATCCTCCTCCTGCATGCATCCACAAGATGTATGTATGCATGTACGTATGTTCAAGGACTGAGGCGCCACTGTCTGTACCTCAAACACCACACACGGTCCGTGTGTCGGGAGAGTAATGGGGAATTGGACTGTGGAGCGCCCATCCTTAGAGCACAACACAGTCATCCTGAAGTACCAACACGGAAGTTCTCCAAGACACACTACCATGTTAAAAACAGTTCTCCAGGACACATTGCCATGTTAAAAATAAAGTGTAAATACAGTTCAAATTATGTTTAAAAAAAAGTAAATGGATGTATGCAGTGCCACCACAGAATGATGGTGGAGAATGTGGGTTCTGCAGTCACACTGGCCGGGCTGGAATTTCCATTTGGATGTGACTCAACATCTTTATTTCTCCATGTGGATGGGGGTGTCTTTAAGTAAGGATTGTAATACCCCTCTGACAAGGTGGTACGGGAACTAAACTCAGAATACACTTAGAAAAGATCTGCCACACAGTAAGGTGATACTGTTATTGTTGTTGTTGTTTATGTAGCAGTATGATGTATGTACATGCTCAGAAACTACTATCAATAAATATCTATGAAAATACAAAGAAAAGTCACAGAAGAATACACATTACACAGCGTAACACTGATGACCTCCAGGGAGGTGAACAGAATGAGGAGAACTGATCAACAGGACTTCACTGTAGCGTTTGGCTTTTATATGAAAAATAAATTACCCATATAATTACATAAGAATACATTCAAAAAGAATTATTAAAAGAGTAAAATAAAAATAAAGGGTACATTTTAAAATGTCTTAAAAACGAAAGGAAAAATGTCCCAGGATCTGTGCCAGCCACTCACTGGCAGTGCCCCCAGCTGTGAGCTATCCCCTGTGGATGTCTGAATTATGTGAATTGTTGCAATCAGAATGCACCTGTGCTATCTAAAAACAAAAAGATGAAAACTCCCATCCCTGCACCCACAGGACCAGCCACCAGCTGGACCACTGCCAGTAGGATGTGTTACCGTGGCAGCCGCCGCGGCGGTGGGGTCAGCAGTAGCTGCGAACACAGAGAGGGGATCAGTCCCATCCAGGACACTGCTCAGCGGGTCCACCACGGAGCTGGAGGACGACGAGGACGTGGAAGAAGTGCTTCCTTTCCGGCTCACTTTCTTCACCTTTGAGTCCATGACCTGTGGGGAACATTCATGGGGATCAGTGGAAGTCTCCTCTGACTCTTCCCAGAGAAACACTTGAACGGGTTTTTCCTCATCTAAAGCATGAGCTGGCTATTCCTTTGTGACAGGGGTCTTACTTTGTGACAAACTGACATAACTCAGAATCCCAGGGGTCAAGGGAGGAAAGGGGAAAGTTAGGGGCAGGAAGGAAGAGACAGGGACACTGAGGTTAGAAAGCAGTAATGTAATACATCCTTGCAGGGCCTTCACAGTCACAGTGCAGTCCCTGGACAGGCAGCAGCCGCATCACCGGGAAGCTTACAAAATATGCAGACTCTCAAGCCCCGCCAGACCCACTGCATGAGACTGTGCGTCTTGTAGCAATGGTCTAGGGAATGAGCCAGGACAAATGAGCCTCCAGGGTCCTCACACTGTGAAGAGCGCGTCGATGGCTCAGCACAGGCATCTCATCACTGCAGAGCAGGGAAGGCCCATTCCCTCCCTTCTGGAGAACTCCCAATGCCATGGCTCAGTTCAAGTGTCAAGGGCAGATGAGGGTGTTGGGACATGAAGCCATGCTTTTGTTCCACTGATTCCCACCCCTCCCCAGCTTCAGGTAACTAGACCAGGGGTAAAACTCTAAGCCAAGAGGATCCAACCATAGTCTCTGCTGACAATAGGGAGCAATATTCAGAAGGGCTAGTTAGGCTACACTCCTTTCTAATGAGGAAACTATGAGAACCCAGGGGACAGGGGCTGAAGGACAGTGAGGAGCACTTTGGACATGTATCCACAGGGAAACAGAGGTAACCAGTGTTCAAGAGAGCAAGAAGGACGGTAGGAAACAGATTAAAGGCAAAGTGTTGGATAAAAGAGAATTTGACTGGCCTCATCCTTGGTTCCGAGGAAGGAGACTCTAAGTCCTTGGAGGGTCTGTCATTCATGAGCCCTAGCCCCCCCACACCTGAGTTTATGCTAATGAGATGATACAGTACAGGGGCTGGTTAAGAAAAAAGCCAACCACTGTAATTAGAGGCTGTGGCCTTGAGTCAGGTGACATCAAGTTCAATGACATGGCCAAGGAATCAATCAATCATGCCTAGGGAGTGAAATTCCAATAAAAGGTCTGGACACCACCTGGCTGGTGTAGCTCGGTGGGTTGAGCACAGGCCTGCGAACCAAAGGGTCGCTGGTTCAATTCCCAGTCAGGGCGCGTGCCTGGGTTGCAGGCCAGGTCCCCAGTAGGGGGTGCATGAGAGACAATCACACGCTGATGTTTCTTTCCCTCTTTCACCTTCCCTTCCCCACTCTCTAAAAATAAATAAATAAAATCTTTAAAAAAAGAAGTTTGGACACCAAAACTTAGTGGGACTTCCTACTTGGTGAACACATGATGGGCTGAGAGGTGATGTACCGATTCCACGGGGAGAGGGCATAGCAGCTCTGTGTTTAGAAACTACTTCCCAACTTCACCCCGTGTGTCTCTTAATTTGGCTGGTCCCTATTTCTATCTTTATAATAAAACTGTAAGTGTAAGTGTAGTGCTTTTCTGAGTTCTGGGAGTTGTTCTAACAAATCATCAACCTTGAAGGGGGGTCTCAGGAAACCTTTGAGTTTGTAGCCAGCCAGACAGAAGTTCAGGTGACCGGCGGCTCCCAAGTGTGTACTAGTGTCTGAAATGAGAGCAATCGCTTTGAAGATCTTCCCTCGAAGCTGTAGGGCCTGGCACTAAACTGGGTGACTGGGCCAGATGCTTGTCATTGGCGCACATGTGTCCATTTGCTTGCTGGGTGTCTAGCCCTCCATCTCCCCGGCTCAACAGTCCAAATTGTCTTCGGGAAAGCAGCCCTCCCTTTCCCCTGACTCTCACCTCCTATAGGCCTGGGGAGGTGGACTCTGCTCCTGGTTCCCAGGGCAGGTACTGGCCCCAACCCAATCAATAAGCATATTCCATACCCCAGTCACCAGGGCTGGTTCAGGGAGGCACAGGTAACCCAACTGAATAAACAAGAACTGCTAAAGAAGAGGTAACCCTGCAGCTGGACGTGCCAGGAGCTTATACTGCTGCTCTGTCGCCACGTAGGGCGTTCCTGAGAATGGAACCAACTCACTGGCAGGTTAGCCGCTTGCGCCCATGGGCATAGGTGGGACCCTGGGAGGCCAAAGGTGTGTCTTGTAACTTCCTGCTTCATGTAATTGTCCCTGTGTTTTCTCAGGTCCTCCACAGTAAGAAACTTTATATCCTTTGTGCCCCCTGGTATCTACCTGTTGACCTCATCTCCACCCTTCATGACAGCCACATAGCTGCCACCACTTGCCAATGAAAGCACTAACCTGTAAGAGAGGGGCCGTCTGTGACCACCCAGAGGGGCCAATCCTGTCTGCTCTTTGTTTTGTTCTGGTTTTTTTTAAATAAATCACATATAAACTATGATGCTACTCAGGATAGCACCCTACACTGATCATTTGATTGGTTTTTAATATTCCAAATAGGCAAATTAAAAAGATATATTCTACTAACACCTCCAAATCAGCATCCCCTCAAGACACCCTCACTGAGAAGAGAAAGGAGAGAATAAAAATGCGGGCAGACGAGGCCAGCACCACAGAGAAATAGGGACACAACAAACTGATCGACTTAATAAACATGCAAAAAAAAAGCTACTGTTGGCAAAACAGAAAAGACCCAGGAATATTGCCCACAACTCAATGGAATAGGGATATCATTTAGCGAGTCCTTTGACAAAACTTACGGTTATGGGTTTTAATGGGTGATAGTCCCCAAACTCCAACGGCACAGCCTCCAAGCGGTATGTTGCCGATTCTGCCTTGTAGTTCCTATTCCTGGAGTGCCTGGCCAACAACAAAACCCAAAAACCAATTAGGTGATAGAGATACCTAACATTCTGGAAACTTCTTGTTGAGACTTCCTCAATGATGAAGCAGTTTATAGAGGAACAGTATTTCTAGTAAAACCAACCAGAAATGCTAAATTTAAAAAAAAGAATTAAAAATCAGTTTGAAGGTATAAGGAGCTGCCAAGGCATACAAGGCTGGCAAAGAGCAGAAACCAGACCAAGGGAGGTTTACTGAGATGAAGCCAGCTTCCCCCGCAGGGCACCTGTTTATTCCCGACATGGACAAGAGCCTGGAACCAGGCAGAGGGTGGCTGCTAGGACACAGAGCAGCCAAAAGGAAATTGTTTTAAGGAAACCTTACAGGACCGGAGAGGTAAACTGAGCTTTGGGGCTATTTCAACAGTTAGGACTTGAAGAAAGAGCTTCTTAAGAGAAGGGCTTGCAGAGAAGGGAGCAATCCAGACCTGGTTTTCCCATAAAATCTTTGTCACTAAGGAGTGTAGAGCAAAAGAAAGCAGACGAGCAGAAAGTCGGTGAAGAGCACCGTTTTCATCAGCCTTGTGAGGGCTGAACGAGCAAGGGTAGCAGTGAGAGGAACAATCAAAGGGGAGAGCGCCCACACTGAAGGAGGAAGAGAGCACACGTGGGAAGCACAGCACAGTGTGGAAGACCAGGGGCATTACAGCCTAACACACGTACGACTAGAATGCAAAGAGGAAGCAAGAACAGGCAGAGGCAACTTTTTTTAAAGATATGGTTCAAATTTTTCTCAAACTAAAGAAAGAAATCAAGTTACAGATTCAAGAAACACCTGTGCCCGAACACCTGTGAGCCTCAAAATCAAAACAAAATAACCATACTTAGGGTTTTCACAGTAAGAGAGACGGTTTTTCTTTTTTTTAAAGATTTTACTTATTTATTTTTAGAGAGAGGGGAAGGAAAAGAGAAAGAGATGGAAACATCAACGCGCAAAAGAAACATCAATGGGTTGCCTCTCACACACACCCAACCAGGGAACTGGCCTGCAACCCAGGCATGTGCCTTGACCAGGAATTGAATCGCAGCCTGAATTTCAATTCACATGACAATGCCCAACCCACTGAGCCACACCAGCCAGGGCAAGAGGGTTTGTTAAAAGGAAGAAAACACATTACTTTCAAAGGACAATATTACTATATCAGCACGTAGATGGGGGCCAGATGACAAACGAACTGATACCTTTAAAGTATTAAAAGAAAATAACTGCCAACCAAGAATTCTGTAGCCAGTGAAACTACCCTTCAGACATGACGGCAAAAGAAGTTTCCAGTCAGAGGAAAACCAAGAACACTGTCAGCAGCTGGACCATACTTTAAAACAATAAAATAAAAATCAAATCAAATAAAAACATTTAAATATGTATGTACGTGTGTTTATATACACATACACACACACACAAAATGAATACTAATTGCAAAAAATAACTAGGTATTAAAATACATGTAGGATTAAAATGCACAGCAACCAAAAGACAAAAAGCCAGAGAAGTGCTATGTAGTCTGGGGGGCTGTGCCCCCCGTCCCCCCACCACATCAGAGGTTGAAACCCTGTCCCATGAAGGTGAAGGTAGTAGGAGGTGGGCCTTCGGGAGGTGATTAGGTCAGAAGAGCCCCCATTGTGACAGGATGGTAAGAAGCTAGGAAAATTCTTGGGATAGGTAAAGTGGGACAAGAAAATTAAACAAGTCCAAACAATTTAAACAACTTACAGTCAGCTGGAGAATCACAGGACCTTGTCTCCCCTAAGCAAGGACACTTGAAAGCAAATGATTTACACCTATTCTCTCTAACTAGAGAATACATAGTTCAAATCACCCTGGTCTGGGAAAACACAGAGCAGAGACCCCGTTAATGCCATTTACGCCGACTAAACCCAAGGACAGATGAAGTCAGGGGAACAAATAACAAAACCCCATCAGAGCCAGACAGACCCAAGATAAGAGTAAAACAGTGAAGCAGACCAGAGAATGATCCCACCCACCCCATGCTCGCATTTTGATGCATCAGAACATTAAAAATACACCTGGGAAGCTGATGAATATTCCACGGAAACCCTTCCCTAAGATTCTTGCCTGCAGGAAAGAAAGGATAAAAGCCCCTAGGACAAAGAGTGAGGACTCACTCTACAGCGTGCCCATGCCCCTTCCAGGCAGGAACTTTCTACTTCCTCAACTTGAAGGGCGCCCACAAGACGTGCAACCAGGGGAGCAGCAGGCAGCAGCAGTTCACCCCAGGCTTACCCCCGATCCTGTCTGCAAAGCCCCCCTTTCTCTGAGTTCCCAGTGAGTTAAAGCAGCCCCGCCTTGGCTCACTGCTGCCTACATTTTTCTTGGGAGCCAGAGCAGAGCACGGCCTGGGCTCTCCTGCTGCTTCTTCTACCCTAAGTCCTTCCTCTGTCTTACTGACCCAGCTTTAATAAACGTACTCTCAGAATCACCTGGACTTGTGTTGTAAAATCTTTGCTACACAAAGAACCCACACACTATAGGTGGCCTAAGGCAGACCTGCTCCGGGCCGGTTTCTGTCTGGTAACAGCATGGATGAGATTCGTGCCCTTATGTAAAAACTCCAGAGAGCTCCCTCACCCCTTCCGCCCTGTGAGGACACAGTGAGGAGGCACCGGCTACGAACCAAGAAGATGGCTCTTGACAGACACCAAACCTGCTCGTGCCGTGACCCTGGACTCCCAGCCCCTAGAAGTGTGGCAAGTAGATCCCTCCTGCTGACAAGCTACCCAGTCTCTCGTGTTTTCTTACAGCAGCTTGGACAGACTAACAAAAACATCGGTGCCAGGAATGAGGTGCTGCTGTGACACACAGCTAAAAGTGTGCACACAGCTCCGGAACTGACCTGCAGGCACAGGCTGGAAGAGTTCTGAAGTGCACTCTAGGAAAGCCGTTGCTGTGGATGCACTGCCGAAGGCAAGTCTCGTGAGGGCTCGGAAAAGGGGAGCTGCAGGGAAAACCTCAACCTCCTTAAAAGCAAAACTGTATATTCATGAACTGAATGTTGGGAGAAATATGGGCACCCGAGACAAGTCTGGCCTACCACCCACCCGCATTTAGGGAAAGAAAAAACTAAAGAGCACAGGAACCTGACTGCTCTGTTCCTTGGCCTCTAGATCCCCTGACTTTCCCCTGCAACATCTCCTCACCATCCCCAGTCACAACTTCATGACATCATTAATATCTGTCTGAAATATAAGCACCCCAAATCTAACCGTGCCATCAATCAGCTTTACTCAATGTCCCCACAGGTACAGTAATCCAACCAGCCCAAAGGAACCGAGGTCCCATCTAATCTCCTTTCCACCCCTTTCTAAATAAATTTGGCTTTGAGTGCAGGAGGAGAAAGACTGGTTAACAACATGAACTAGCCTCTCCTTTCTATTTCTAGCTTTTCAAGGAAAAACCCCAAGCACAATATATTGTCCAGTCCCTCTGGGTTACATTTAAAAAATATATACACTGTGCTTATCTTCCAAAAATTTTGCACTTGGGAGTCATATATGAAATATTCTTCCAAACTCCCTTTAATATGATATCAGCCAAACCCTGACCTTTAAAACGAACAAAATCCTGAGAAAAACAGCAGCATATGATATTCCCCTGGTCTCTCCCCTAGAAGTTACAGTAATTTGAACAGCTATAATTCAACAAAGGATTCCCTGCTCAAAACATAAACATTTCTTAGATATCTGTGCACTGAAACATCTGAAGGTGGGTCAGTGGAAGCAAACTGGGAAAAGGCAAAGAGATGGTGCCACAAATGCAGCCCAGAGATTACTGTGGGTCTCAGGGGAGGGGAGGAATCAGGTGGCCACCTGCACATTCTGTGGCCAGGAGGAGCAAAGAGAGACAGTGAGCGTTCCTGCCTGAATAGTCAGCACAAGCTGCGGCTGAACCCAGTGACCTGGGCAGAGACTGAGTGTAGAGATTTGGCCGCAGGTACCTGGCGGCCATCACTGCCAGGTAGAAAAACAAAGTCATGAAGCCTGGCTGTGTCCTGTCACCCTCCCAGAGCTGACCTTGTCTGGCCCTTCCAGAGGTAACAAAGGGCCCCAGAAAAAAGTTGTAGCAATGTGGGGCTACACAGCACATTATCTGCTGCCCTGAAAACTGAAGAGGCAGAAGGACTTTCCCTGAGTGTCAGGTACACAATGCCACAAATCCCAGTAGGAGGAGTGGAGGTCCAGAAGTGAGGCACTAAGGGGAGGCAGTCGCGATTCCTGGGAGGAGAACAAAGCCACAAACACACCAGCCAGCCTCTCCCAGCTCACACCACACCCTCAGCGGTTGCACTACTGGCAGAGTGTCACCGCAGGGGACAACGCTGGGATTTTATAGGGGCAAAACTCCACATCCCACCACATCTCCCCATGGGGTGGTGGTGCCCTGAGACTGAGGCAACCTGATCACAGAGGAGATAATAACCAGCTCCACAGGAAATATAGGGCATTTTCCACCTCCCTGCAGAAATCTGAGAAGCGCAAGACAAACTAATAAACCTGAGCTTCAGCGCCACCTACTGAAAAACAAAAGAAAGTTCTCATTAACCTACTAAACAGAGAAGTGCCCCTCTTTAAAAAGAAAAGCAAACCAGATTTCATTCCCATAGAGGACTAGGGAAGAAAGAAGTCATCAAATACGATGAATAACCAAGGCAACCAGGCAGCTCAGAAAGAAAATGTAAAAACCTCTAGAAAATAAACTTAAAGACATAGAAATTATGATTTAAATGACAGGGAATTCAAGACTGCAGTTCTGAAAAAAACAAACGAGATATAAGAAAACAGGCGGCTTAAGGAACTCAGAAATAAACTCAGAAAGCAAAAAGAGTACGTCACTAAAGACACTGAAACTTTAAAAAACAGTCAAACAGAAATTCTGGACCTGAACATAAGAATTCAATAAAATTCTAGAGTTCAATAAAAGAACTCAATAAAAGAAATAAAAAATGAACCAGCAAGCTTAGGAAGTAGAGCTGACCACATGAAGGAAAAAATATTAGTGATGTTGAAGATAGAAATCTAGAAATGAAACATGGAAGAGAAGGACTTGAGAGTTAAAAAAAACAACCTCTACAAGAACTATGACTCCATCAGAAAGAGCAATATAAAATAATGAATACTCCAGAAGAAGACAGAGAGAAGCAAACACAAAGCCTATTCAAATATTTGATGAGAGTTTCCTAAACCTAGGAAAAGAGCTAGATCCTTGAATCCAAGAAACAATCTCCATCCAAAAAGCACATTCTCCACGGTACATTATATTAAAAATGTCAAAATTTAGTGACAAAGAAAGAAATCTCAACACAGGCTGGGAAAAGAAGATGGTAACCTATAAAGGAAACACCAGTAGATTATCATCAAATTTTTTAGCAGAAACCCTACTAGCTAGGAGAGAGTGGAATCAAATGTCCAAACCATGGAAAGAGAAAAATTACCAGTAAAGTTAACCTTTACATAAAAAGAGTAAGACCTTTCCAGACATACTGAGGCTGTGGGAATTTACCACAAAAACACTTCCATTACAGGAAATACTAAAATGGGTTATTCTACCCAAAGTGAAAAGACAAAAGAATACACAACTATGAGTTAAGATGACTAACAGACAGAAGCTGGAAATTTCAACCGTTTTTCAGAATGAGGTATTATACGCTTAGATATTACATAAAGGCTGAAGATAGTAAGAACACTTTAAAAAGAGGAGAGGTTCTGCAATTTTGAAATGAATGCAGCATAAATAGGGATAATCTGTGACAACAAAAACATTAAAGGAGAGATGGTAAAGGTATGAATTTGCAAAGGGGATGGAGATAAAATACAAAAACATTAGAAACTTAATGTTCATTTAACATGAATATAAAATAAGAAAGAGGACTACTGCACATATGAAATGTTCTTTTGTATAACCCTAATGGTAACTGCGCATACACAGAAAATCCAGAACTGAGACACAACGCAAAAAAAGAGAAAACAGTGGGAAAAAAATCATAGAATACCATCACACCAATAATAATAAAAAAAAACAGAAACACAAGGAAAAAGAAACAATGGAGACACAGAGCTACCAGAAAATACAACATAAAATACAGAAAATTCTCATATACCCAAAATGTAAATGGACTGAACTAACCGATAAAAAGTCAAAGAATGGATCAAAACAAAAAAATTTTTAAACCACAACGAACATGTGCTGCCTTCAGAAGATACATTTCAGCTGCAAGTAAAATAAAGATTCAAAGTGAGAGAGGAGAAAACTATTCTCCAACCAAATGGCATCCAGAAAAAAGCAGGTGTAGCTGTACTTATATCTGACAAACTATATTTCAGAATAAAAAGATAACAAGAGGCACAAAGATGGACATGTTACAGTGATAAAAGGGACAATACATCCCTTTTAAGAGAGAGAGGGAGAGAAAGAGAGAGATCATCTGTCCAACCAGATGACCAATCTGCCAAGAACTTCTACTCAACAGATAAGATGGAACAGGTGGGAGCTGTGGATACCAGTACACCTGCAGGAAGAGGAAACCAACAAAGGACCCAACAACGGATAACAACAGAAGAAGGTGAAGGAGGGAGTAGAAGCCACACTAACTCAACCCAGGACCGATCTGTAAATATAACTAAATGGTGGAGAAATTACTGAGAACAAACAACTGAACAAGAGTGAGAGAGAATTTTCAAAACCTTGTACACATGGAAGAACCAACTTCAACACAACCCTGCCCACACCTGCACCTGCACAACAGAATACAAGACGTAGTACACGGAGTGACCCTCAGTTAATCAGCTGGAGGGAAGAACTCACCAAAGAAAGATGAAACAACAATCAAAACCCAATAATATAGAGAGCCAACATAAACGATAGCCCAAGTCCAGCAAGCTCAGGAGATGAAGGAGACTGCACCACTGAATCTCACAGGTCTTCTACCATAGAGGTTCACACCATAAACCCAGGGAACAGAACAGACCAATTTAAAGGGCAGAGGCTACCAAGAAGAGTCTCACAAACAATGGGAAGACAAAGAAATGATCCCCAAATGAAAGGAAAGGAAGAAGCCTCAGAAAGAATGCTAAATGAAACAGAGGCAAGTCAATTACCAGATATTGAGTTCAAAGTTCAAAGCTAAATGAGCTCACAGTGAATTACCAAAAACAACAGGGAAACTACAATGAACTCACTGAAAACTATATCAACATGAAAAAGGAAACAGAAATTATCAACAAGGGCCAAGAGGAAATGAAGAATACAATCTCTGAACTGAAGAACACAGTAGAAGGAATCAAAAGCAGGCTCAATGAAGCAGAGGATCAGATCAGCGAGCTGGATGACAAGGTAAAAAGAAACACCCAGAAAGAGCAAGAAAAAGAAAAGAGACTCAGAAAGAATGCAGAGGGGTTAAGGAAAATGCAGGACATCATGAAATGCAATGATATCCATATAATAGGGATACCAGAAGGAGAAGAAGAGCAAGGGATAGATAACCTGTTTGGAAAAGTAATGATGGAAAACTTCCCTAAAGTGATGAGAGAAAAAGTCACACAAATCCAGGGAACACAGAGAGTCCCAATGATGAGGAATCCAAAGAGGCCCATTGCAAGACACATCATAATTAAAATGGCAAAATTCCAAGACAAAGAGAGAATCTTAAAGGCAGCAAGGGAAAAACAGGAAGTAACATGTAAGGGAGCCCCGATAAGACTAGTAGCTGACTTCTCAATGGAAATACTACAAACCAGAAGGCAATGGCAAGAAATGTTCCAAGTAATGAAAACCAAGGGCCTGCAAGTGAGATTACCCTGTCCAGCGACACTCACAATTAAAATGAAAAGCCAAATAAGGAGCTTCCTCGACAAAAGAGGCCTCAAAGAATATACCTTCTCCAAACCAGCTGTGCAAGAGAAGCTAAAGGGTCTGCTTAAAAAACAGGAAGAAAAACAGCAAGAGAGAGAGAAACACAGGTACAAAAAAGTGGCAATGAACAACTACCTACCAATAATAACCTTAAGTGTAAATGGATTAAATGCCCGAATCAAAAGACATGGAATGGCTGAATGCATAAGAAATCATGAGCCACACATATACTTCCTACAAGAGACCCACCCCAGAACAAAAGACCTTCAAAAACTGAAAGTGAAGGACTGGAAATAAATATTCCAAGCAAATGGACAGGAAAAAAAAAAGCTGGAGTAGCAATACTCGTATCAGACAAAACAAACTTCCAAAAAGAGCCATAAAAAGAGACCCAGAAGGTCACTTCATAATACTGAAGGGAAGAATCCATCAAGAGACATAAACATTGTAAATATATATGTACCCAACAGAGGATACCCAAATACATAAGGAAAATCCTGGAGGATTTAAAGAAAGATATTGACAACAACACAATTATAGTGGGGGATTTCAACACCCCACTGTCAGAAATGGGTAGATCTTCCAAACAAAATGTCAACAAAGATATTGTGGCATTGAACAATATCCTAGATCAAATTAATTTAGCTGATACATAAAGAGACATTCATCCCAAAGAAGCAAAATATACATTCTTTTCAAATGCACATGCAACATTTTCAAAGATAGACCACATGATAGGACACAAAACAAACCTCAACAAATTCAAGAAAATTGAAATCATATCAAGCATTTTCTCTGACCACAAGGCATTGAAACTAGAAACCAACCTCAAGGAAAAAACTCAAACTCATGGAGATTGAATAGCATTCTATTAAACAATGAATGGGTCAAGAATGAGATTAAGGAAGAAATCAACTAGTTTCTGGAAACAAATGAAAATGAACTCACAACAATCCAAAACTCATGGGACACAGCAAAGGCAGTTCTCAGAGGGAAGTTCATAGCAATACAGGCCTACCTAAAAAAAATAGAAACATTTCAAATAAACAACCTAACCCATTGCCTACAAGAACTCAAGGAACAACAACAAAGACAGCATAGAGCAAGTAGAAGGAAGGAAATTATCAAGATCAGAGCAGAATTAAATGACATAGAGACTAAAAGCACAATTCTAAGGATCAATAAATCCAGGAGCTACTTCTTTGAAAAGATAAACAAAATCAAGAAGGCTTTCAGGAGACTCATCGAGAAAAAAAGACAGAGGACCCAAATCAACACAATCAGAAATGAAACAGGAGAGATTACAACTGATACCACAGAAATACAAAGGCCTGTAAGAAATCATTATGAACTACATGCCAAGAAATTTGAAAACCTAAGTAAAATGGACAAATTTCTAGAAAAATATAATCTTCCAAAACTGAATGAAGAACCAGAAAGCCTGAACACACCAATAACAGCTGACAAAATTGAAGCAGTAATCAAAAACCTTCTGACACACAAAAGCCCTGGACTGAATGGTTTCACAGGAGAATTTTACAAAGCATTTAAGGGAGAGCTAACCCCAATCCTTCACAGATTATTCCAAAAAATTTAAGAAGAGGGAAGACCCCCAAACTCTTTTGATGAAGCCAGCATCTTCCTAATCCCAAAACCAGATAAAGACACACAAAGAAAGAAAACTTCAGGCTAATATCACTCATGAATATAGATGCTAAAATCCTCAACAAAACATTGACAAACTGCATCCAGCAATACATTAAAAAGATCATACAACATGATCAAGGGGGATTCATCCCAGGAATGCAAGGATGGTACAATATTTGCAAATCAATAAACAATACATCACATAAACAAAATGAAAGACAAAAATCACATGATCATATCAATAGATGCAAAAAAAGCCTTTGATAAGGTACAGCATCCATTTATGATAAAAACACTTAGCAAAATGGGAATAGACGGAGCATACTTCAACATTATAAAGGTCATATATGAGAGACCTACAGCCAACATCATACTCAATGGGCAAAAATTTAGGAGCTTTCCTACTAAAATCAGGAACAAGACAAGGATGCCCGCTTTCACCACTCCTATTCAACATAGTATTGGAAGTCTTAGCCACTGAGACAAGAAAAAGAAATAAAAGGCATCCAAATTGGAAAGGAGGAAGCAAAACTGTCATTGTTTGCAGATGACATGATAGTGTACATAGAAAATCCTACAGATTCCACCAAAACACTACTCCACCTAATAAATGAATTTGGCAAAATAGCAGGATACAAAGTCAATATTCAGAAATCAAAGGCATTTTTGTACATCAACAATGAAATATCAGAAACAGAAATAAGGAAAAAAATCCCATTTGATATAGCAACAAGAAAAATAAAGTACCTAGGAATTAACCTAACCAAGGAGGTAAAAGACCTGTACTCAGAAAACTATACAACACTGAAGAGAGAAATTAAGGAAGACACAAACAAATGGAAGCATGTACCATACTCATGGATAAGAAGAATTAACATCATCGAAATGGCCATACTATCCAAAGCATTCATAGATTTAATGCAACACCTATTAAAAACGAATGGCATATTTCACAGATATAGAACAAACATTTCAGAAATTTATATGGAACCATAAACAACCCTGAAAAGCTACAGCAATTTTAAGAAAGAAGAACAAAGTAGGAGGGATCACAATACCTGACATCAAACTGTATTACAAGGCCACTGTAATCAAAATAGCATGGTACTGGCATAAGAACAGACACATAGGCTAATGGAACAGAACAGAGAGCCCAGAAATAAACCCAAGTCTCTATGGTCAATTAATATTTGACAAAGGGGGCAGCAGCATAAAAAGGAGTAAAAACAGCCTCTTCAACAAATGGTGTCCGGAGAGCTGGACAGCTACATGCAAAAAAATGAATCTCGATCACCAACTTACACCATACACAAAAATAAATTCAAGGTGGATAAAAGGCTTAAATATAAGTCGTGACAGCATAAAAGTCCTAGAGGAAAACATTGGCAGGAATATCTCAGGCATTCCATGCAGCAACATCTTCCCTGATATGTCCCCTAGAGCAAGGGACATGAAGGAAAGAATAAACAAATGGGACCTTATCAAATTAAAAAGCTTCTGCATGGCTAAAGAAAACAGAATTAAAATAAAAAGAGAACCAATTATATGGGAAAACATATTTGCCAATGATACCTTGGACAAGAGTTTGATCTCCAAAATATATAAAGAGCTCACACAACTCCACTCCTGGAAGACAAAAAAAATAAATTAAAAAATGGGCAAGACTTGGAACAGGCACTTCTCCAATGAGGACATACAGAGGGTCCAGAGACATATGAAAAGATGCTCAGCATCACTAGCCATCAGAGACAGGCAAACTGAAAACACAATGAGATACCACTTCACACCAGTCAGAATGACCATCATAAACAAATCAACAGACAAGTGTTGGAGAAGATGTGGAGAAAAGGGAACCCTAGTGCACTGTTGGTGGGATTGTAGACTGGTGCAGCCACTGTGGAAAACAGTATGTAATCTCCTCAGAAAACGAAAAATGGAACTGTCTTTGACCCTGAAATTCTACTGCTGGGATTATACCCTAAGAGCCCTGAAACACCAATCCAAAAGAACCTATGCACCCCAATGTTCATGGCAGCATGATTTACAATAGCCAAGTGCTGGAAGCAACCTAAGTGCCCATCAGTCAATGAGTGGATCAAAAAACTATGGTGCATTTACACAATGGAATTCTACGCAGCAGAGAGAAAGAAGGAGATCCTACCCTTTGAAACAGCATGGACGGAACTAGAGAGCATTATGCTAAGTGAAATAAAGCAGGTGGTGAGAGAGAAATACCACATGATCTCACCTTTAACTGGAACATAATCAACAAAAGAAAAAGCAAGCAAAATACAACCAGAGACACTGAAAGTAAGAACAATCTGACAGTAACCAGAGGAGAGGTGGAAGGGGATAATGGGGAGAAGGGTTTTTAGGAACTACTATAAAAGACACATGGAGAAAACCAAGGGGGAGGGTGGAAACAAGGGATGGAGTGGGGTTTGGCTGGCATCAGGGGGAGTGTTTGGGGGATAATGCAGACAACTGTAATTGAACAAAAGTAAAATAATTTTTTAAAAAATTAAAAAGAAAAAGAAAAGAAGAATTGTGAGCCCAGAAATAAACCCAGATGTATATGGGCAAATGATTATTGACAAAGAAGCCAAAAACATACAAGGGAGAAGAGAAAGCCTCTTCAACAAATGTGCTGGGAAAATTAAAAAGCCACATGCAAAAGGAAGAAAGTAGAGTGTTATTTGTCACCACACACAAAAATTAGCTCAAAATGGATCAAACACCTAAACACAAGACCTGAAACAATAAATTATACAGAAAAAGATATAAGTACTAAACTTATGAACATTGGTCTCAAAGAAGATTTTGTTAATTTGACCTCACCTCAAAGGCAAGGGAAGTAAAAGCAAAACTAAATGAGTAGAACGGTGTCAAACTAAAAAGCTTCTGTACAAAAGAAATGTCAACAAAAGAAAACAGCAACAAACCAAACTGGAAAAGACATTTGCAAACAACACCTCCAGTAAGGAGTTGAGGTCCAAAATATAAAAAAAACTCACACAAGTCAACAACCACAAAAAAAAAAATCTAACTTAAAAAATGGGCAGAGGACCTGGACAGTCGAGTCTCCCAAGAAGACATACAAATAACCAACAGATACACAAAAAGATGCTCAACTTCACTAGCTATTAGGGAAATGCAAATCAAAACTACCATGAGATATCACCTCACATCTGTCAGAACAGCTCTTATCAATAAGTAATAACAAGTGTTGTACAGGTTGTGGAGAAAAAAGAACCCTCATTTACTGCTTGTGGAATTGTAAACTGGTACAACCATTACGGAAAACAGTATGAAGATTCCTTAAAAAAATAAGAACAGAGTTACCATATGATCCAACAATCCCTCTTCTGGGTATTAGATAAAGATGATTCCATAAAGATGTGGTACATATACAGAATGGAATAGTACTCAGCCACAGAAAAGATGACATGCTGCCATTTGTGACAACATGGATGGACCTTGAGACTATCATGCTAACAAGTCAGATGGAAAAAGCCAAGAGCCACATGACTTCACTGGTACATGGGATATAAAACTGAAACCCAGTAACACAAACAACAGTACGGTGGTTCCCAGAAGGGAAAGGTGGATGGTAAAGGGGGTCGAATGTGGGATGAGGGAAGAGATTTAACTTTGGTGGTAAATACACACATCAGTATTACAGAATTGTACATTGGAACCCTACATGATTCTATTAGCCAACATCACCCCAATAAATTGAAAAAATAAAAATAAAAACAAGAAACACTCCAAGCATAAAAAAATTGGAATAATAGCTATCAACAGCCACAATACAGTTTTAAAAACTGAATTACAGTTGCTCTCCCTTCAGATCGCCCTGACCTTTACCAATAGAATTTTGAAAGGTTAATTTAATGGAAGGAGCAGAAATGTCATCTGACCTGAAATTCAACTGGAAATGTGTTTTCGCCCCTGATAATTAACAAATCAATCAACAGCTAAGCACTAACTCAAAAGCACTATATGACTTGATACGCAACAATGCAATAACAGTTCTCACTTATTAGGTGATTACTGCATACCAGGATCCAGGCCTAGCTCTTTACCTCCATCTCCTCATTTAATCAGCCTTACAAGGTAGGTGTCGTGGACAAAAAGAGAGGCCACATACTAACCCTGACAAGTTCAGGGAAGGCCTGCATGGTAGGCCTTACAAACTCAGACGCAGAAGTACCCATACAGAATGGCCCAAACAAAAAAGCTCCTAACTAAAAAAAAGTCAGAGCAGGTTGTCACATCCTAGGCCTACAGCCTCCATACAAAGGTCAATCTTTACCAAAAGGGCAGTAAGCCTATGTATCGCCTTTCTGCATATATGAAAACACGCTTTTGGAACATCAGAGTAATCCTGTTGTTTTCTGGACCCCTCAGGGGACAACCTCCACACCAGAGCCAGGGAACACACAGCCCCTCATTATTGTTCCCCCACACACCATCTCTATGTGCTGTTAAGTATCAGTTGTTAAGTATCCTGCACCAACCAAGTAAAAGAAATTTGTCTCTCCATTTTATCCTTTATCCAGTCTCAGAGATTCCCCTGGTTTGCTTTCCCTTGCCCCCCGTTAATCCACCACCAATGAATTTCATGTAACCCTCTTTATAGCTCCTCTATTGAGTCTAATGCACAAAATAAACTGTGCTATTCTCTGGAGCATTTTCTCAATCTGTTAAGATTTTGCTTCCCAGCAATTATTGTTAAGTTTGGTTCAAATAAATTCATAAAAATTCTCTACAGGCTTGAACGTTTCTTGTGTCAACAGTGCTATGATTATGCCCATTCTTCAGAGACGCTGAACCTTGTAACTGGTAGTAACTTGTCAGGTGACAGCGACAGGGAGAGAGAAGGACGCAAACCAAGGCAGTCCCACTACTGCACTAAAAATTCTACAGATCACCTATGAGTCATCTTGAGAACCTGGAAAATTACGCAATTGTCTACTTTTTTTTAATCCTCGGGATGTTTGGTCTTTTCTTTTAGAGCAAGAGGAAGGTGGGGGGAAGGAGGGAAGGAGGGAAGGGGAAAGGGAGAGGGGTGGTGGAGGAGAGAGGGAGGGTGGGAGGGAGAGGTCAGATGCCTCCTGTACGTGCCTCACTGGGGACTGAACCCACAACCTAGGCACGTGCCCTGACCAGGAATCAAACCCAGACTTCTTGGTATATAGGATGATGCTCCAATCAACGGAGCCACCAGGCCAGGGAGCTACCTCTTTTTAAGGATTGAGTAGTAATATTATTTGGTTTTGTTTTTAAAGTTTGAGGGGAGGGAATTCTTTAGAAAATAACAACTTCTGAAAAAACCTTTAAAAAAAGAAGATGTTTACCCCTCCTGAAGCCATATCACACTGCTATATTCTGATTTTTTTCCTATCGCTTCTTCCATTACTTCCTCAAATTTCCTTTCCCATCCTTGGCGTTTCCCCCAGTCTGAGATATTATTAAAGCATTTTCTTCAATGCCTGGGTCTTCGGTAAGGCTAACAGCGACCTCCAGTGGGCATTTTCACAAAAATCCTTTTCTTTTTTCCTGCTCACAGAGCTGGTCAACAGACCCCTACCCATAATCCTGGTTCCTCAGGAGTTGCCACAGAAAAAAGGCCAACATCTCACACCAACTCTCTTGGCTGGGTCTAGCCCCAGGCTACTCCAAGTGTGGTCCCTAGATCCTTAGCAAGGGTATCACCTGGGGAGTACCGAAATATCCCAGACCTACAGAATCAGGAACTACATTTTAACAAAATTCTCAGGTGGTTTATATGCACTAAAGGTTCATAACTCCCTATATTTTAAATTATTTATATCTGAGAATATGGATATGTAGAAATTCCACTACCAGTTGCCAAATTTATCTCCTTATACTGGAAATGCCAAAATCCACTAAATACTATTTTGTCAACTATTTTAATTGAGTTACCCTTTAAATTACTGATAACAATCTGGCCGCATAGTTTTGTTGTCCCACAATCCCAACCTCCCCCCACCCCACCCCCGGGGTAAAATTTTAAAATGATGTAGGAATTCTGATTCCAAAGGGTGGCATTTTTTAGGGTGCTATTACACAGTAAACAGGAAATGTGATTCAGGGTGTGCTGGACATTTCACACATTAGGCTAGGCCAAAATATAACAGAGATCAGTCTGTGAAAAGGGGCTTCTGGGGAGACCCATGACATGCAGCAGGACTTGGGACACCCACAACCCAGAAACCTCAGTCCAGAACTGGAAGTCCAGCTGACCACAATGAGTAAGGTCCCAGGCTCTGGGCTGAGAACCTGAGCACTCCTTGGAGGCTCGATGACTAAGAAAACTTCCTCATCCTTCTGCTTCCATTTCCTCATTGGAAAAGCAGGGTTGTTTTGAGTTAAAGGAGATGCTGCAAGCTAAGCACCTAGCATAGTGCCTGGCACAAAATAAAGGTTTGGTATGTCAAAAAACAGCAGCGGAAACACAGTTCTCCTCTGTGGGCCTCTCATCAGAAAACCAAAATGATGACTATGTGCTACCACACAGAAAAATGTCTAGAGCATGGCCAAATTAGGAACTTTGGAGATCCCAGATGCTAAAGGCTAATGCTACCTCTCTGTAATTTAAATTGCAAAACAGCGAAGGTAAAAAACATACTCGGAGGCAGAGATGAAAATAGCAACTTCCTGAATTTTCTGATGACAACGTTACCGATAATTGAGGCCAGGTGTTTTTGTGCTTAAGCCTGGAAGGTTTCCTAAAAGCTGCTTCCCATGACCAGGTCAAAGAAAACTCAGGGCTGGCAGAGCTCTGTGGCATCCAGACCCGCTTGAGGGTGTCTGAGCTCCGGAAGGAAGACACAGAGGTAGTCAGCTACAGGCAAGCCTCATTTTATTGCGCTTGGCTTTGCTGTGCTTCACAAACCTTGCGTTTTTTGCAAAAACTGAAGGCAAGACCCTCCACTAATAAACTGTGATTACAAATCACTTTACTGCAGTGGTCGGGAACCCAACTGGCGAAATTTCCAAGGTCTGCCTGTATCTGATTATCTCAAAGGTCTAAGGCTGTATATTCTTCCATTTGCTCACTGACTCATTCAACGTAAACCACTTCACATCATTTGGAAAGAAAAATCAGAAAATGATGGCCCTTTCTGAGACAAAAAGGAGGTAGCTCAATGCCCACACAACCCCACTGTGGCCATCACAAGTCCCCGGCGCTCGGAGCAGCCGCGGCGTCCGAAGCACCAATCTTTCCAAACACCGAAGCCCGGCTGAGCCTGGCGGCCTTCGCAGGGGCCATTCCCTGCTGCCTGCTGAGCTCCTGCACGTCCTGCAAAACCCAGTTTCAGACTGCCCCCCGAAGCCTTCCCAGCGCACGCAGGTGGGGCTGCACCTCACTCAAGCGCTTCATCTGGACACCCCTCTGCTGCGTGGACACTCCCCGTGAAACGGCCGGCCCCCCGCGCAGGGCCCCGGACAACGTCCGACAGCGGCGGCCTTTCTGCCGACGAGGCAGCCGAGTCTCCTCTCGAGGAGCCGAGGAGCTCCCGGGTCACCCACATTCAGAGCTGAGTCCCCCTTCTTTCCACCCAGCGCCCCTAAAACCCGCAAAAACCCCGCTGGGGAAGCAGAAGCCGGGAATGGGAGCTTTCTCTCGGGGTCAGGAGAAACCCCAAACCGAGCTCCTCGGGGTCGGGACAACGCGCGGCGGGGAGACGCCCCCAGAGGCGCGCACCCCGAGGCGGAGAGAGGGGGCGACCAGCGGCCGCGCCGGCGGGCACGGTCCTTACCAGGGGAAGGCCGCCATCTTCCAGCCGCGGGGCCGCGTCGCGCCTCCCGACTCCGCCCCGGCCCCGTGACGGCGCAGGGCGCGGGCGGCGACTTCCGCGGGCGCCGGGACTGTCGGGGGCGGGGCGCCGCGGCGGCGGGCGCGGGCCTGCAGCGGGGCTCCTCCTCCCAGAGGGGGCACCCCTCGTTGAGGGGGAAGGGAACCCTCCCTACCCCAGAGGGGGGACAGCTCCCCAGCGAGCGGCTCCCTCCTGGGGGGAGACTCCGCCCTGAAAAGGGACTCCCTGTTTTAGGGAGGGTGGAGCTCCTTCCAAGCAAAGGGGCGAGGGCCGCCCTTACCAGCAAGAGGACCCCCTCTCTAGTAATGGGGTGTCCTCCCAAGCGAGGGGCAGGGGCCTTCCTCTGAAGACTGTCCTTCCTTCCTAGAGAGGGCGGCTCGGAGTCCACCTACCGAGAGGCTTTTCCTTGAATGCTGCTAGCGCCCCACCGCGGGGTCTCCCCCCACCCCCACCCCGCGCCCGAGAAGGGAGACCACCCCTGGAGAAGAGCCGTCCCCTCGCGCTCCGATGGCTGCCGTCCAGTTAGTTGGGCTTCTTTCCGCAAAACGAAAGGTCGCGGGTTGGGTGGTTCGATTCCGCGTCAGGGCACTTGCCTGGGTTGCGGGTTGGGTGCCCAGTCAGGGCGCCAGCGAGAGGCATCCATGTTTCACCCTCTCAAGAATTCAACACACTTAAAAACATTTCTTTTTAAAAAGACCCCCCCCCCTTAGGGATAGGGCTTCACCCCTCTCTCTACGAGGGGGTTTAATCCCCCCTCTTAAAAAAGGAGCCCCTTCTTCATGGAGGGAGCTCTCTCTGGGGAGGGGGCTGCTGAGGGAGCTGCCTCACCCTCTCTAGGGACTAAGCCCCACCCTAGGGTGGGGCACCTCTCTAGGGAGCGATCTCTGTAGGGAGGGGCTGCTTTAGCCTTGCTGATCAGGGAATGCCTCTGAGGGAGGAGGGCTCCCTTGCTCAGAAGGGAACCTTTCCTGAGGGAGACCTCTGCTCCCAGGCCGAAGCTCCTCTCTAGGAAAGGTTCCCCTCGCTGTGCAGGGAGCCCCCCTCCAGAGAGGTAGACCCTCTCCAGTTGTAGGGCTCCCACCACCTCTCTACTGAGAGAGCTCTTTCTAGGAAGCCTTTCCAAGAAGTGAACTCCTCTATAGAAAGGGTGCTCCCCCTCTCTCTATGAAGTCCCCCTATAGAAATAGAGCCCAATTCCAGGGAGGGAGCCCCCTCTCTATGGAGGAGGCTCCCTCAAACCTCTAGAGAGGTAGCCAGCCCCACTCTAAGAAGAGAGCCCCTGTCTATGGAGAAAGCCCTTTTTCTGAGGAGAGGCTCCCTTCCCGTTTGTAGGGAAAAAAGGCTTCCTCTATGGAGGCAGCCCCTCTCTAGGGAAGGAGCCTGTTCTGTAGGGAAAGGGCTCCTTTCCCCTCTCTCCGCGAAGCCCTTCTCTAGGTGGGAAACTACTCTGTATGGTGGTGCTCCCTCCATCTCTGTACGGAGGGAGTCCAGACTAGGGAGGGAGCCCACTCTTTTGCAGGGGGCTTCCTCCTTCTTTCTAGGGAAAGAGCTCCTTTCTGGAGGGGAGCTTGCTGGCTCTCACTAGGGAGGACACTCCACACTCTAAGGGGGCAGCCCTTTCTAGGGAGGGAGCCCTCACTCTGTGGATGGAACCCCGCTATCTCTGCAGTTTGGTCCCTGCCATCCACCCTGGGAAAGGAGCCTCCTTCACTATGGAGGGATCCCCTCTCTAGAGATGGAGGCCCCTCTCTAGGGAGGAGATTCTTTCCCCCTAAGTAAGGATCCCCACTCTAGGGAGGGGCTTCCTCCCCCTCTCTAATGAGGGAGCCCCTCCAGAGGGACGGATAGCCCCTGCCCCCTCACTGGAGAGGGATCTCCCTCACTACTGACGGATACTCTTACTAGGGAGAGAGCCCAGTGCTCCAGAGGTCCCCCAACCTGGATAAGGAGTCCCCTCCCTGTGCTATGAAAGGAACTCCACACACCTCAATGGGAGCCCCTTGTACTATGGAGGGAACTCCATGCTCAGGAGAGGATATTTATCCCTTACTGAGGAAGGAAGCCCTCCCTCCAGCTCTCTAGGCAGGGGTCCCTGTTTAGGGAGAGTGCCCTATCCTTAGGGCAGAAAATCCCACTCTTTAAGAAGAGAGCCCTTCTCTAAGAAGGGAGCTCCTGTTTAGGGAGGGATCTTACTCAATGAAAAAAAGGGGCTCCCCTCTCCTAGCTAAGGAACAAGCACCTTTTTATGGAGGAAGCCTCCCTCTCCCTCTGTAAGTAAGGAACCCCTACTCCCTAAGAGTTTCTCTTTCAGAAGGGAGCATGTTTCTAGGAAGGAGGCTCTAATCTAGGGTAGAGGCTCACTCCATCTCTCTAGCAATGAAGTCCCTGTCTATGTAGGGTACCAACTTTAGGGAGAGAACTTATCTCTGAAAGGGAAATCCCTCCCTCTGTCAACAAAGGGAGCCCCTCTTTAGGGAGTGTGGCTCTTTTCCCCTCTCTAGGGAGAGAGTTTCTCTGTAGAGTGAGTGCCTGCTCTGTAGGGAAGCAGAGTTCCATTCCCTCTGTAAGGAAAGAGAACTTTTCTAGTGAGGGAGCCTTTCTCTAGAGTCCCATTCTTTATTTTCTAAAGATGGAGCCTCTTTCTAGAAAGTAAGACTCTAGGGGAGGAGACCTTTGCTATGAAGGGAGCCTTTCCCAATGGGAGGGAGTCCCCTGCCCTCTGCTCACCAGGGAGTAAAAAAACCCCAGGCTACAAAGGGAACCCTGAGCTCTAGAGGATGTTCCACCATTCCAGGCTAAGGAGGGAGCCCGGTACACCTGAAGGGCTGTGCTCCCACATCCCCTCCCAAAGGAGGGTATACTGTGATCTACTTTGGGAACTACACATTCCAGAGTGAGAACCCCTGTACCCTTGTGCTGGGGAGGTTGATCTCAATCTACTTTGGGAACCCTGAACCCTGAGGGTGGCCACTTCCCCCTGTGCCCTTAGAGGAAGTCCCCAATGCAACAGAGTTAGCCCAGTCCTCAGGAGGGCTGCCCCCTACCCTAGCCCTACCACCCCTCCACTGGGACAGGAGCCCTGGCTGGCAGAACTTTGGGAAGGCTGTGCCCCCTTCCCCACCCATGCAAGGGAAAAAGCTCCCTGATCTTGGGGATGCCTGCTGTCCAGAAAGAGGCCCTGCCCCCCACCCCTCACTAAAACCTAAAGCCCCTGGTTTACATTGGAACCCTGCACTCTAGAGAGGGAGCACCAGACACTCTGCTAGGCAGAGAGAAAAGCCCCCACACTAGGATGGGAGCCCAGATCCTTGGACTTTGGGACACAGGCTATGCCCTCCTCTGCCCCAAGGAAGGCTCCCCCAACAGGAGACAGCCTCCCTTGCTTCAGGGATGGTTCATGCCTTTGCAGCAGCAGAAGCCCTGCTTCCTGGAAGTGAAGACCCCACACTACAATGTGGCAGAGGGGGTGGGGTGGGTAATGAGGTCCTTCCCACCACCCTCCCACTCTGTGGAGGGGTCAGTTTCCATGCAACAGCTGAAGTGCCACCCCTCAGACAAGGGAGTCACACCCCTCTGCAGAAGAGAAATGAGCCCCAATTATGGCTTGAGACCCACTCCTCAAACATTGGTGGCCCTACTCCACCCTCATGGCAGAAGGGTCAGTCCCCATCCAAGGAAGGGGACCTCCCACTACCCGTCACACCTCCCCTGGCAGCACAGGGGGCAGCCACCACTCAATAGTGTAACTGAACAAAAGGAGGTTCAGCTGCCTGCCACCACAAAAGCTAAACTCATGAGGCAGGGGCTGGTGCAAAAGGAAAGGTTTTATCCAGGTACTGCACAACTTGGGGAAAATGGTGGACTCCCATCTCAAACACCATCTCAGTCTCTCTGGTCAAGCCTGAGGTTCTTGTAGGGATGGGAAGGGGAGGGCTTTTTTTTCTATCCAATTATCTTTCTAGCTTTTGGCAGCTCAGTATAAGAACCACCCCCTGCCTCCATCTTGGCCAATGGGGTAGACTCACCTGTGCTCTGTCTGTGGTAACAACACCCCACTTCAAAACTCCGTACCTTTGTAATCTTATAAGGGTAAATGGATGAAGGTCTCATCTTTTGTAGTTACTTCCTCCTGTCTTACCTATCCCTGGGTCCAGAGATTCTTACTCTCTAATGAAGGAAGAGAGAGTTCAGGAATGGAGGGAAGCCTTTACCAGAGGAAGAAGGATTGCTGGCTTCAGAAGGTGGCATAACATGGCATCTAGAGGATGGCACTGCTGAACAAGCAAAGCTGGTAGACTACTTCATGTTTCAAGTGATGGTATTGAAGATGGGCTTTCAAAGTCAGACCTACTGTGCAGACAAACAAGTGTTTTGTATGGGGTATGTCTAGTAGTGCAGGGAGAATTGTAGTGCAATCAGAAAGTGAAGGGACTAAAGGACCCCCATGATCTACCCCTGAGGTGGGCTCTAGGTGGCACAGCCAACAAGAGGATAAATTTGCTGAGGAAACCAACTGTCTGGGAGATGCAGAATAAAATAAAAAGTAGCATTGTCATTTGGTTTTGGGAGACACTGTCCCTTTCTGAAAGAGGAATTTTAAATCTTCAGTAGTGCAGACCCAGCTTTCTCTTACAGCATCAACAGCAGCAGTGAAATGTGAGTCCTCCTGTAGCACCTGCTGTATCTGGTGTGTGGTGGATCCGAGGCTTGATTCCTGTACACTTTAGGAAAGATTGGGTTGTCAGCAGGATGTCACAGCAACCAGCATACCATCCCATTGCTTGGCTAACTACTGTTCAGAACCTTGAGTCTTCCACGTATTTAGTAAAACTGTTTCCTGACTGGAATGGGTGTAAGGGCTTGTCAGATGGGTAGATGGACCTGCAATGAGTAAACCTGTACAAAGTTGTTAGCGTTTGCCTTAGGTGTCATACATATTGTTTGATTTTTTTATTCATATTCTAAATCTAAAGGGGATGTTCCTGAAACAAACACTTGAAAGAGTCTCCCACAGATTTTTTCACATGGCCTTAATTTAAACCCACTTCTGGATTAAGTCCTAATCCAGAGCAAGGCAACAGGGAATGCCTGGTTCCATTTCAGATGTGTTTTCTGGCACATTTTCACCAGGGTCTTTATTGTATGATTGATTTTCTCATGTTCCCTGTAGGCTGGGGTCTCCAAGATTCATGTAGTTTTTACTGAATCTGTAGGACCTGCCTTATCTTCTGGAAGATTTCTGAAAAGATGTTTGAATAACAGTCCATTAAAGCATCCCTTCTATAATGAGTCCCTTCACGTAGGTGTTGGAGGATGAGATATAGTAGAGCTTCAGCAACTAAGGTCATACCGTGAGTGTTCTTCCACATAGAATTAGGGTCAGCATTAGAGAATCCCCATTCTGGACCCATTCCTCATCTCATTCTGTGCAATGGCGTTTAAATTCTGATTAGTCAAGGTGGGGAATCAAAGCCCCAAGAAATGGCAGCCCTTGAGTGGCTTGTCTTGCTGCTTTATTGGCAGTTTGGTTCCCTGGCTTGTTTGGGAACTGTTTTTCCTGGTATCCTGGGCAGTGCACTGTGACTATCTGGTTTGGTAGATTCATTGCCTCTAGCAATTTAAAAATCTCTTTTGCATGTATGATGTCCTTCTCTCCCAAGGTTAAGAGCCCTCTTTTTATATTGCCTGTGGGCATGGACTACCATGAAGATATATTTACAGTGAGTGTAGATGTTAACATTCTTTCCCTGGGATAATTCTAAGGCTCTGGTGAGGGCTGTCAGTTCGGCCTTTTGTGCCAGGGTTCATATGGCAAGGGCTTGGGCTTCTGTCACCTTGTCTATGGTGACTACTGCGTACCCAGCTCATCAGTGACCATTCTCCAGGAAGCTGCTCCCATCTCTATATAATTTCCAGTAAGGCTCTGTCAGTGGTTGCTTCAACAAATCGAGTCTGCTGTAATAAATTTTGTCAATAATTTTCAAGCAATAACTTTCAGGGGTATTGAACCTCCCTCTGAGTGTGGGAGAAGGATGGCTGAGTTTGCAGTAGTGGTAGTTTCCAAAGCAACATTTGGGTCGTCTAACAAAATGGCTTAACATTATCCCAGGCGCCCTGCTGCCAGCCAATAGCCTCCCTTCTAAAGTTTCTTGGCAAGGGTTTCTATCCTTTCTGTTTTTCATTTTGAGTTTCAGGCAGTTCTTTCTCCAATGGCTTTCCTTCTTGCAATAAGCACAATTGATTGGTGCTTAGTGGGTCTTTCCTCTTTCTTTTGGCTCCCACCTCTCCCTCTGGTTTCCTCACAGAGTTTCTGCTAAAACTACATCCTGATTTAATTTTTTTATTTCCTGGACATGGTAAACTTTAAAGGCTATGTCCACCAGCTGGGAGGAATTTATTCCCAATGCCCTGTCTAAATGTTGGAGCTTCCTTCTGATATCCAGGTCACTTTGCCCAAAAAAAGTCATGTTTGCCATCCAGACTGTTTCTGTGCCTCTGGGTCACCATTAGTGTGCTTTTAGTAGGATGGATAGAGCCTCTCTAATCATTTTAAAAGATCTTTGTTTGGTTTCTGTTGAATGGCATATATCATGTTCAGGCTCTTTTGTTTAGGAACCCTTTTTTTAAGCCCTTCCAATATACACCTTTTGTAATGTTCTAGAAAGGCTAGGCTCCTGCTATTCCACTCCCAGCTGGACTCTGTCAAGGGAATTGCCCCAGCTGAGTTGGGTGCCTCTTTGGATTCTCTTGATGAAGGCTATGAGCCTCTCCATTAGCTTTATTTATAACTAGCTTCTCACCTGCCATCAGAAGTATGTTAAGGAGAACCTGTATATCCATCTAGTTTGGACAGTGAGTGGCAAAAATGGAGGTGATAAGATCCGCCATTTTCTGAAAATGCTCTCTATATGAGTGAGGACTTGGAATTCTTCCAATTTGGTAAATCTGAAGTGGAAAAGAGACTATGTGTCACAGTCATGTCTGGCAGGACCACGTGCCATTGTGGAATGCTTGTCCTATATCCCCGGACAAGTGACAAACAAATTCACGCGGACTAAAGGAATCCGGTGGAGAAAAAGGATGGGTGGCCAATCTCTCAATGATCAAGAAAGAGGGGCCTCGACCCCTTGCCTCGACAGGCTTTTATTGAAACTCCAGGTCCATTACATTCAGGGTAGTCCTCATTTACTATGCATAGGTTTGCATTAGGTGGTTAACTATTACAGATAGCAAAGAAAGGAATGTTGCTGATCACTTCAAAGATAAAATACAAAGTGGAGAGGAGGCTTAGCTGGTTACACATGTACTTTGGAAGTCTGGCCCAAGTCAGAGTAAACTTCTGCTGTCTCCATCCCAGGTGAGGGAGTTTTTTGCAAGGGCAACTTTTAAAGCGGCCTAGGAATAATGCAGGCCTGACTCCCCATGGGAGACCTATCCACGGATGTCACGTGCACACCACACACGTTCTGGACTGTGTTCAGAACCAGAGCTGAGCCACAGGCCACATCACACACGAATAGGTTCCCCATAACTATGGGCTCAGTAGTGGTCAGCAGGCTGGCCTTCCTGGTTTATTCCATCTATAGGGTATTGCCTTAAAAGGAATTATACTGCTCTGGATAGGGATGCTTCCTGGCCAATTTGGGTGCTCTGTCAAGTTTTTTAGGGGGAGACCATTTGTTCATCATACAGGGGTGGGGCTGTTGCCCCTCTGGGCTCTATTTCAGGGGTATGTAGCAACAGGGGAAATCTTCCTTTTGCTAATCCTACATTCCCTGGGCTCAGGGCATTAAAGAGAAAATTTTTCTTATTTTTCTTTTCCTCCTGTGTCTTACCATGAAGGAAGAGTTTTGAAGCATCTTTCTTTCTCTGAGTGTTTAGGTTGTTCTCTTTCTTTATCATACATATTCTTACTGTGTAAAGACATAAACACCTCGACATAGGGGATTTCATCCCATTTCCCTCACTATTGACAAAACAATTCCAATTGTATGATGGTGTACTGATTTAGAGAACCATTTAGGGACCATTTCCCCCTGCAGTCTAAAGTATACATAACCCAAGCAATGTTACAATAGAAAACCAATTCTTCTTAGTCATTGGGTAATAGCTCTACATGAACCAATCTGCTAAAATTCAGCCCAGCAGGCTCCCTTTAGGAATCAAAACAGAACAAACCCTGATGGCACAAATGTACAAACCCAAAACCATAGCCATGAAAAGACCCCAGACAAACCGGGAACATATAAACAAACTTGAATATAATTTCATTACTGCAAACAAGCGCTCACAAGCAAGTCTTCGCGCCTTATGTCCTATCGACCAATACCACAAGTGGGCCTAACCAGGCCCAAGAGGCACAAAGCCCAAGCAGCAGGGATAGTCTGTCAACTGGTACCACAAATTGTCCTAACTGGACCCAAGCAGCACAAAGCCCAAGTGTCAGGGAAAAAGGATCCACATGCATGCTGGTTCAACTTAGTCATGGAGCCCCTCTGCTCCTGAGAACTGTTTTCTTTCACCAGCCAGGTGTCTGATGCCTTGAGAAGGAATGCAGGGATATTCCCCAAGAAATGTTCTCTGCAGTTACTGGGAAGTCCCCACTGTCCCACTCCTGGGGTCGGCCTGCCACAGGCAGCTGGGACCCCAGCCCAGGCCCTCTGGGACTTAACCAAGGTCCATGCTGTCTGGCAGAGTAACCAAAAACTGTGACTGAACAAAATGGAGATTTGGCTTTCTGCCACCGCAAAAAGCCAAACTTGTGAGTCAGGTGCTAGTGCAAAAGAAAAGGGATTTTATTCATGTGCCACACAACCTGGGAGAATGGTGGACTCCCATCTCCAAGACCATCTCAATCTCTCCTCAAGTCCAAGGTTCTTACAGTGATAGGGAAGAACATTTTTCCTATCCAATTATCTTTCTAGCTTTTGGCATGCTCAGGCCCTGCTCTTTCATATCTCTAGCTTTCGGCAGCTCAGTGTAAATATTTCTCCCTGCCACCATCTTGGCCAATGGGGGAGACTCCCTGGTGCTCTAACTGACTGCCTATAGTAATAATAGTGGGAGACCTGGGCCCCAAAAGGGGCTGCCCCAGCGCACCCCCACTCCATAGGCAGTATTGGCTCCTGGGTTCTTCCACCTTCCCTAGCTTTCTCATGCTACAAAGTGGTTTTTCCCTGAATGGAGGTGGAAGATTGTCTGCTCTTGAACGGTAGAGTGCTGGCCTTTACCTGCCCAGGATGGGTTGGCCCCCTACACAAAGGCATCAGCTCTGCCACCCAGAAGAAGACGCCCCTGCCTTAGCATCACAATGTAGGAGGCTTCCCTGTGCTAATAAGACAGGAGCCCTGACCCCAGATGAGGGACTGCCCTTACAATATCATCCACAATAAAGGGGGTGTCCCCCATGCAAATGTGAAGCCTGGACTGAGGGTTTGGCCCTACTCTTCTGGAAGCCCTGGGCCTTGGACCCATAGGCTTGTTGCGCCCCTGCCAGCCTATCCCACAGTGGAGGTGGGATTCTCTGTGCTAAGGCAGGTCCCTAACCCAGGAAAGTGGGAGCTTTCCCCCTCTCAGTGAAGGTTAGGTCCTTCCTAACCTCCTCCCCACTCTCACCCTTCAACAGGGGAGGACGTAGCCCCTGCATGAAGACAAATCCTGCACCCTGAACAGGTCACCCCAACATCCCCTGCTTTCCCCACTACACCCTGTGGCAGCAGGTGTGGCACTATGATAAAAAACAAAAGATCCTGGAATCCGTCCTGGCCTGGAGCACCCACACTCCTTCAAGAAGGAGATGGTGACCCCCAATACTGGAGCCCTGTTTTCAGGATTGGGGGAATCTCCAAGCTGCTCATCCTTCTTCTGGACAGGGTGGTGCCAGTTCCACACTCACAGTGGAGTAGATGACCCCAAAAGGCTTCCCTGAGCCTGTCTGTGGGGGTGAGTGTATCCCCAATGCTATTGTTGCTTCATACAATCATTTGGAGCACAGGTAGTCGTGGCAGGATGAGCACAACCCAACGCAAGCCACACAAGGGCCGCCCAGATGTCGCTGGCAATGGGGATTAAGGGTTGCCCTATAGACTCCAACCAGTTGTCCCCGGATGTGCAGGCATCATGTCCAGCGATGGCAGGCGGGCTGAGAGCTGTGGCATCTCCAGGCTTTCTGATGGTGGGCCCTGCAGCCCTCCCCACAACTGACAATGATACTGCAGTCAGGTAATGTCGGGGTGTCTTCCCCATTGGTTAAGATGGTGCAGGGGAGCTTCTTACACTGAGCACACCAAAAGCTAGAAAGATGAGTGGGGCAAGGCCTACGTACACCAAAAGCTAGAAAGATAATTGAATGGAAAAAGAAAAGTTGACCCCTCCTTATCTCTGTAAGAACTGCACACTTGGGCAGGAAGGAGTTATGGTGTTTGAGATGGGAGTTCTCCATTCTCCCACCTAGCAGCACCTAAATAAGCCTTTTTCCTTTTGCACCAACATCTGTTTCATGAGTTTGGCTTTCATTGTGGCAAGCAGCCAAAACTCTTTTTGGTTACACTATTACAGGACACAGTTCTCCCCAAAGAAGGGGCACCTGCCCTCCTTGTGGATGCAGGGGTGCCCCTGTGCTTCTGCAGGAGCCCTGTTCCCCATAAAGTGAGACCACAAAACACCACTTTGGGACATGGGGGCATTTCCTGGCACTGTGGTCAGAGCCCTGCTTCCCAGAAATGGGGGCCTCCCTTACCTACCTCAGTGAACTGGGAAAACCCCTTGCAATGGCTGGAGCATGGCACTCACATGGGGGCCTGCCCCCACCGGCAACAGAGTGGAAGGTCATCACGTTATGATAAAGTCCTGCCCCCAAGAAGTGGGGCCTCTACACCTCCCTGGGGATAAGGGTGCACCCCCTGAGTGATGTGGGGCCCCAGACCAGAGGGCTGTAACTGAACCCTGCTCTTGTCTTGAGATATAACAGATGCAGGATCTGTGTCCCCCCAACAGGTGTGTCCCACCCCCTTGTGACAATAAGGGTGGCCCAATCTCTATTTCATGGAAGGGGAAACCCCTGAATCTACTTGCAGCATTGGTGGTGATTCCCAAGATGGGGTGGGAGCCCTGATTCTGTGATAGTGACCCCCTTTGCCCAGTGGCAGAGGGGGCTGTCGCTCTAAAGTGGGAGCTTAGTGCCGTAAACAGGGAGCCTTGCCCCTCTGCTCCCTCTGCCCCAACTAGTGGCATACCAACTTTTGCAGAAGCCCAGACCCAACAGTGGCTTCCCTAGTCCAATGCACTCTCCTCCACCCTCTCCTAGGAGGTGGCAACCCCAGGAACAAGGCGGGAGTACTGCTCCAGGACCAGGGAGGAACCATTGTTCCCCTCAGTGCAGTTGGGGCAGCCCATGTTCTATGGCATGAGCTGCTCCCCTCACCTCCCCATAACCCCCATCTCCAACTTCTGCAAATTCATCTATTTCCACATGATGTCAGCAGCTCCACCTCTGGATGGGGGCACGGGGAGTGAGTGTGCACAGGTGGCTGAGTGGTAGGTCTTACACGATGCCTCAAGCCAGATCCTTGGAGGGCTCGGCTCTCATCCCCACCCCCATTGCCTATTCAGCAGCCACGGGTGAGATTCCCAACCTGTTTCTTGGAAGGTAGGTATCCACTTCACCCTCCTAGTGGGTGGTGCAGCCTAATGTTAGGGTGGGAGTCCCACCCATAGGAGGATGGCACCATGCCACTCCATATCCCTTACCCCCACCTTCCTCACTACCCCCCACTGTGGGGGCAGTGGTGGTAACCACCAGGATAGGACACTAGACCTAGACAGAAGACACTGCACACTAGACAGTGTACACCAGGTACTAGACACTGCATGCTGGACACTAGACAGAAGATTGTACACTGGACAACGCAGCGTAGGCACTAGGTACTACAGAATAAGCCTTAGACACTGCACCTCAACACTAGACCCTGTTCACTAGACACTACACCAGCCATTTTACACAACACACTACACGTTAGACACAGTGCAGTGCAAACTAGAACCTGTGCACTAGACAGCAGACATGAAGCACTAGACACCGCACAATAAAACTAACACTCGATGCCCTAACACACTAGGTACTGCACACTGCACACTGCACACTGGAGCAGTGATTTTCAACCTTTTTCACCTCATGGCACACACACACTAATTACCCAAATCTGAGGGACACACAAAATGTATTTTTTGCTGGTCTGAAATTTAAAAAATAAGTATAATTTTGATTAATTTACACCATATAGCTGTTGTTCTGTTGATTGTTGTCATTTTTCTCAATCAAAGGGAAAAAAGTCAGTGCCTCTGACAAAATTGTCAGGTACTGCATGTTTTGAAGTTCTTGCGGCAAACCAGTGGAAAATCACTGCACTAGCACTGCACACTCATAACAGTGCGATAGACACGAGACAGAGGACTGCACACTGCACACTACTAGCACGAGACACCACAGACCAGACATTAAACCGTGTGCATGAGGCACTAGACAGCACTGGCCACTAGACAGATTCACTAGACATGAGACACTGTAACCTAGACAGCTGACACAATTTACTACACACACTGATGTGTACGTGACATCCACTGGAAAGATGCTCTGCTCAAACTGATGCAAGTATAGCATCGTATTATTTATTATTATTTTTATTGTTGTGAAATTATGTTGTCCCAAACTTCCCCCATTACTCTCCTTGCCCTACCCACCCTACCTCCCACATTCAGTCCTCGCCCCCATTGTCTTTGACCATGGGTACTTTATTTATGTTTCTTTTTTTTAATTACTTTATTGTTCATTTACAGTTGTCTGCATTTTACCCCCAATACTCCCCCCCGACCCCAGCCAATCCCACCCCCCTCCCCCACTCCCACCCTCCCCCTTGGTTATGTCCATGTGTCCTTTAGAGTGTTTCCTGGAAACCCTTCCCCACACTGTTCCCTCCCCCTTCCCCTCTGGCCATTGTTAGATTGTTCTTCA